>JAVFBZ010110321.1:0-15054 GCA_032466195.1 Katharina tunicata | reverse complement strand
TTGGCTGGTATACTATCATATGAGTGAAATTACCTTAGTACGGCTTAAAACACCAGTCAAACAAACACAATTAAAGTTAAAGGGCTCATTTTGATAGAAGGTTTTGCCAAACAAGACCATTCTATGAAATCAGTAATCCCAAGAAAAAACAATTCTATGTTACTGAATGTTCGAACAAAAATTCGTGTCTGAATTTTGCATCCATATTGTTTAAACCTTTTTCTGATTCCATTGGTTTTAATAAGTGATGTGGAGTCGCACAATGCCCAATTCGGTAGAAAACCGACCTGCTGAAAGCATCTAATGTGCCGGCACGGTTCAGTTTCGGAGAAGAATGTCCACCTTTGAAGCATAGAGACTAAATACCGGCAAATCGGGGATACTGTTATACCAAATTACTTCCGTTGTTTATAAAACACTTGAGGGTCGCGCCGTAGCTCCGTGGTTGAGCTACGGAACGCCTTTCACTGTACCCGGATTAGGTTCGACCCCCCCTGTGGACCGTATGTATATAAGAAAAGTTTTCCGGTGCCTGCGGAGTTCGCGGGGTGGTTTTTACTAGTTTTCATCCCGGGTTTCCACCATACACCAGCAACGCAAAGTCGTCATGTAGGTGAAATACTCTTGAGTACGACGTTAAACTCCAATCAAACAAACAAACAAACCTGATATGCAAAGTCATCATAAAAGCTTACTCATATAAGTTTATAAATCCTGCACCGTATTATATGAACCTTGCAACCGGTTAATAAGACAGGTTAATAAACAATCCGACATGACAGATTTAAAGGGACAGTCATTGAAGTCTATGTGTAGTTCAATGACTGTAAAACATCTATGCCTTTAATGTTGCATTTGTTTTTTTCCAATACAGAAATTATGACGTTATTTCGGTAAAGTGTTCTTATTGTAAAATGTTGAATTAAAGCAATTGGAGAACATGTAATATGTATTTAATTGAATAGACAGAGACATACTCAAAGTATATGGGGCAAACGATAAATGTTTGGCAACTGCTATGATAGTGAAACTGATCCACAGTTAATAGCTATATGTAAGACCTTGACTCCCTGGAAAGGACGAATCAACAAATGTTTCCAGTCTCTTTTATACTTTATACGCGAAATGTTCATTCAAAAAATGTTCGAATAAACCTCAATATATTCCAGTCAAACGTTTACTAACTATAAACGACACATACCTAGAAATGAATAACAGGCTTTTATTCCCTGGGTCATTTCCTTTGCAGTTATTTCAAAGCTTAATTAGTTGATGAATTTATTAATGCCTAAAGCTTAATGCCTAGGTTAAATGCTTATATCTCATCACACTGCGAAAATGATGAATATATAAATGCATTTTGTAGATGGCCGGTAGATGGATTCGGTTTGTAAACAGAAAGTTAATGAATTACTTTATTATCTATACATAAGTAAAAGCAATTACTTCGATACTGTTATATCCCCATTTTTCCTAGTGTATCTCACTCTACAATAACCATTATTTTGGTCGTAATTTGCTTCGCCGGTCGCATCATTGAACGGTGCACATTTGCATGCTAGTTTAAACATTGACAATAAATCGATTAATATTCGAATGAATAAGTTAATATACTTGAGGCCTGTTCAATACACATTTTATTTCTCACCAGTTCAACTGGCTCTTGTTGATAAAACGCGATGTTAAGTGTACACCATTTGGCATTACCAAAGTGACATTTAATATCTCTATTACATCAAATTGAGGAACGAATGTCGGGTAACATCCACTGACAATTTTTACTGAAGCGAAAATGTATTTATGGAAAAGTACTGAGTGATTTTCCAAATTGGACCTTTTCCAAATCGATCTAGGAATTGACATTGGCAAGCTTTGTTAAACCTATTAGGAAAGTCAACCCATATATATATTGATTAACAGGTTCGTGTATTCGTCTTACCAAGTTGTAGGAACATACGTCATCCAAATAGTGTGAATTTACTAAAATACCGCGGCCTATCTTGAAGTCGACGCGAAGGCCAGACACTGGTTCCGACCCATACACTTAACAGTAGGGTAAAATTCACGTGTATAGAAGCTTGATTTGTCGAGAAAACTCTATTTCGAACAACAGCGATAAACCTGATGGATGGCATACACCGTCTCGTTAGCAAAATCTTTTACTTTTTGTGTTTTCCGTACTTAATGTGTTAGCGTTATCTGGGTGGCTTATTTCTATACCGGACATGTTGGTAAAATGTCTGTAGATGAAACCTGGATAGAATGTGTTATACAGCTACCGCCCGTTGCTAGACATTCAATAGATCTCATTAATATTATATTGGTGGACCTTCACTGCGGTAAGTCCATGAGCGACCCTTCGACAGTTTCGTGCATGTTCTAATTACTCTACGCAATTTTACGTCTTCGCGATCTATTAATGTTAGCTGTGGGTCCAGTAAAACCGATAAAGAAAGTTTTCTTGCTAATATATTCTATTTAGGGTAATGTCGTCAACTCGAAGTACCGTTCAGTTATGGCCAACATATACCAATGTTTGTTGTCCGTTACACGCCTTCACATTGACTCGCACATCAAATACATAACCAACATATCGATAGTAGAGTGAACAACCTACATATAAACGCTTCACACAACTTATGTTCCTTTGCCTTGTTGTCATGTTTTTCATCCACATCCACAAATTTTGCATTGTATCCGAAATGATTTTATTTTGTCACAACCAAGTTCCAGACATGAAAATTGTTTGGAAGTAAAACCAAACAAATGCCCATTGACTGTAATGTGTTATCTGGACAAAATCCTAGTACGGTACGCAAAATTTTCGTTACGTGACCGGACAGATAATTGCTATAATGTTGTATTTTGCTATAATGTCTGAGCTGATTACAATATTAAAGCCATATTTTCACGTTTTGTGAGCATCTTTGTCTAACTCTTATTGGTTCAATGTGTTTTCAGCACAAAAAACCCCCAGCGTTTCTAGTTGAGCTTAATTTGTTCTAGTTGCACCAACAAAGACAGTTGACCCATCTATACAATGGCCATCTTTTTTAATGGGATTAATATTTTTTATGCTAGCGGAGTTGCAGAAACATATTTCCAAATCCCATCCAATTAACACCACGCGAGAATTCGATTCAACCGGAACTTGGTGTTGTTTTCAACGAGCTACTCTCCAGCCATGGTGATAAACCAGATGAATGGTACACAGCATGTCGTTTGCTAAGTACATTATCTAAAGGTTTTGTGCTTAGTCAATGCAATATTGTGATCATAAAATCAATTATTAATGTTAGGCTGTAAATCGAATTCCTATCTGATTCAATAGACGTAGACCTATCGTCCGTGACCATCGAACTATTTGTTGTCTCGTGTCGGTCGTGCCGTCGGGATAGCATATTTCTGCAGCAAACGTGTACCTACCTATCCCTTGCTTCTATACTCGACGTTATTTTAAAGACACAACAGACAGCGCTTAATAAACTTACCCATTGCTAAGGTAAATTTCACTAATGTAATATTGCTGAACTCTAGTTAGGAGAACTCCCTAAGTGCCCTTCGATTTGATGCTAGAGCATGCCTGAAGTATATCGAGTGACATAAACTTATGGCCAATTACAACAGTTTGCAACCTGTATGTCAATCAATCAAGTCCTATAACTACCTTTTTTTTCATGAATTTACCAGGAAATAATATTGAGATATAGTTATCAATCTTGCTCTCAGATGTGTATGTTATAAGTGTGGATGACTTTTGCAACATACGGAACATACTACACAGGACTAATTACACTGCTGACTTTACAATACGGCATAATAAGTTCCGTTACTTCATTTTACCACATTTAAATGGAATTATATACTTACTACATGTAATACTGGCTATATTTTCTTTTCAGCCTTGAGAAATATTTTCTCTAGCGCGATTTCTCTGTGCTCGTGTTAATCTCCTTTTACGCGTAATTGTTTAATAACTAAGTCAATGCTCTCGGAATTAATTAATAATAAGTCTGACAATTTTATTGGTAAGCTGGTTACTAGCGATTCATGAACTTCTACGCCTGGTTTCGTTCGACCGCTTTTGACGTAGGTAATATGGACTAAACTTGGTGCTCCAGTTAAACCAATTAGTAGATTTGACCCGTCAGTATACTGACCGATGTTGTGTGAAATTCTTCTTGTAATCTTGTTGCCGAAATGTGCTCCACACATTCAAATTAAATAAGCATCCATATATGAATGTGCCAACATAAAACGGCCAATACCAAGTTAGACAATAAGCCTAACCCGTCCTTTTTATTACCGTATTTTAATTTAAATAAGTAAATTCTCGGAAGGTTTTTAACCAATCTCTCTCACGCCACGATGATAAAGTTTGTTGGTAAGCACTTCCGGACCATAAATCACGAACAAACAGTGCTATTTTCCCGTGCTGACTGCATTCCACAGACCTATCCAATCGTACATGTATATTGTTGAACTGGACGTAAAGTCGACCACTTTTCGACTCGGAACTAATGTCGGCATTTACAAATTTCTACTTGATGTTACGTCTTGGTCCTACAACAAATCTATTTGTATCTCTTAGTTGAACCAATGAATAAAGCATAACATCAAATGTTGGTGTTAAATTCCTTACCTTGTTCCCTTTACAAGACATGTGTGTGTACAACCATTGTAACTGCAGCTTATAGTAAGCTTCTACACTTCAACAGTTTTTGTGGTGGCAAATTAAAAGGGCATTGTTTTCTCAACTAATTAAAAAAAAAAAAAAAAATATTCGAGTTTATACATCACTACAGTGATTGGCCAAAACCTATTTCACAGGATCCAACCGAAACTTATACCCCTTGCCTATGGAAATTGCAACTTAGTCTGACGTCCCTCGGATAATACTTAAACCACTATATTAATTTTAAAGACAGATTTAAAGTGAAGTCTGTTTCTGTTCGTAAAGCTAAGAAAAAGCTCGATCAGTGCCAATAGATTCATTAGATCTTACCACTAATACCCTATTGAATGGGGTCCACGATATAACTTTCGATGTTGTTCATATTCTCGCGTTTAACAACTAAACCTGCTTACCTGGTTTGCTTATCTCTCTCTCTAATAAGTTAGCACTGCCTTCGAGTTGAACCAATCTGGACAATATACGCGACTATATCAGGAAATACTGCTGTCAGGATTCCAGTATCCTTGTATATCAGACCCCATCAAAACAACTATTATAAGTCAGCGTGTGCTGACAAAATGTCGTTCTGCAGATAAATTAGCAGGACGTTCTTCTCTGGACTGAGGCCGCGCCGTGGCTCAGTTGGTTGAGCCTCGGACTGCTGAGTCCCATTCACTGAACTAGGTGTAGGTTGTGACGCCCCCTCGTGGGGGCGATTTGAACCAGGATCTCTCTGGTTTGCCGCCATATTCGGGCAACACAAAGTGAAATACTCTTGTACTTAGGGGTCAAATACCCTTGAAGTACGACGTTAGATACCAATTCAATGAACAAATTTTCTAGACTTAATTGATATTATTTGTACGCCAACTCTAGCTTTATAGCAATGTTTGGCCAAGTTCTGTTGTACAGATGGTATAAATATCCCAGAACGGGCCCAGGCTTCGAGACTATACACCGTGTACCTAGTCGAGTAACGTTCTGGTAATGTTGCACCAACTTAAAACATCATAAGACGGCAATACTGAAGACTTCGCGAAGGCCAGACTATGCTGCAGAATAAACATAAGAATCTAATGAAAGTAAATAAACTATGGACTTCTTGTCAACACAAGCTCCAGTCTGACGCATGTTGACTAGTATGCACCCGTTCGTTATACATGTCTTTAAACGTTTCTAAGTTGTGTTATATTTAACCAATTAAGGGTAGTTCGTCTGTCAATATATTGCTTAACGTTGCATTGAAATTCTTGTTTTTGCTCATGTTTTAGCAAAATCTCCAATGATATCAAAAGATTGGGATAAAAATGTTCCCATCACAACATCGTTTATTTAATAATCTATACAAAGGTTAGTCAATGGGTTTAATACACACCTGTCCTATCAACGACCTCATGCATTTCCAACATGTGCCTTTCAGTCAACTACCTTAGCTCAAGTTATGGTGATATGAGCGGAGTATAATGTTTGAATAACACGTAAGTAAAGATTTCTTTCTTATATTTTGCATGTATTTATATGTCTCCACAAGACGATAAAGCATGCTGCTCAATTCATTCACTCCTCGCCCGCCTCCCCCCATATGGACCTTACTTAGGTTTATAAGGGAAGCTTTCCGGTGGCTGCGGAGTTCGCGGGGTGGTTTTTACGAGGTTTCTGCCCGGTTTTCCAACATACACCGGCAACGCAAAGTCGTCATATAGGTGAAATACTCAGGAGTACGACGTTAAACACCAATCAAACAAACAAGGCCAACAGACAGATAAATCAATTCATTCACCATCTGTTTTCGTCTCACTAATCGTTATCTTAGGACCAGCTGTATTATCTACATACACCATATGATGTAATATACATATACTATTTATACATATACATTTATAGACCATAAGCTGGTAGTGTTTGTAAATGCACTCAATGTAATACTGCTGCTTCACGTTTCTCGCAAAGATCAATAGATCTCATCAATATTACCGTGTAACGTCTACGAGCGAAACTTCGATTTAGTACCACCTCGAGAATATACAAATTACTCCATGGCTTTACTTCTTCGCCCTGTAATCAAATAAGGTTTATCTCTTAGTAAAGCCAATAAAGGAAGAGAACATGCGCGTATTACGGTTTAATTCTATTAGTTTCTCATCTCCTTGTCGCATTCTGGTGACAAATTAGCTATGCGATTTGTCTTTAATGAAAATCCAGCAAACTTTAGCTAACTTTCATCCCAGTGAAGATAAGCTTCGACCGGAATGTTTATTTACCCAGATGACTTAAACAGCTGACAACTTCACATGGTTACAAATCATACATCTTGCAAATGCCCCTGAAGTTGACAAGAGCGTGTTTTCAACTCTCTGATCTATAAATTATTGGCTTGTTTCCAGTCACGATAGTTGGCTTCTGATCGCCTCCTTTTCCCGGTGCTTTAAACTGTTTTAACGATAAATGTAGCGACGTGGTTCCCTGTAGTTAAAAGCGATTTTCTATACCCTAACGAATAGGTATGTGTTATGAACACAATAATTGCCCACTACATTGGAAAAACATTGTCTTTTGCATTACGCATTTGGAGTGAATTGTATATTTGCTTTTTGTACATGTATGTAGGCCTACCTAAAACTATTACTGAGGCTAAGTGTCTGTTTGTGACGATTTCCCACAATTGGATGTTTACATTGTTTAGTTTTACTTACTGTTATAGATCCAATGTAGTGCTGTGAAGTATCTGTTTTAGTGACCTTTGTACGTTACGAGCTGTTTCCTCATAATGGTAGCTCTTCTTCGATTTAACAGTTTACGTGTTGTTCGAACATGTCATGCTGAGGAGAATCACTCTTCAGGTAACAACAATACTTGATAACATCTTATTAACAGCTAAAAATACAAAACCATACTGTTAAATTAAAAGTAAGTTAGAATGCATAAATTTGATGTTAAACCGTAAAGCGAAGTTGACGAAAAATGAGCACCGATCAATGTACAAATAATTACGATATTGCCGTTATCAGAAAACAGAAAATTACGACAGTTCGGTATCTTGTAATTACGATAATAGTTTCAGCTCTTTTTCTTTATAACTATGTATTCATGTTTTAACGCTCCCAAATCTGTATTATTATTATAAAGCGATAAATAATAAAATATAAAACATACGTATATGCATCTATCATGCTCAAAACGCAATTATGTTCTCCATCTTTTCCTCTCATATTCTATACAAGTAATCAGTTTGCAACTTCATACCAATTTACTTTTTTGCTTATCTGTATTTTATTGTATTTTCCAGAACACTATAAGATATAATTCAGTGATGAATATCACTAATCACCACACCTTTCTCGAAGTGGTATCATTGTACCGATAAGGCCTTCGCCACACTTCAGCATCATTTGTCAACAATTGTAACGGATTGGTGAATAGTTGATACAAATATACCCGTTTCGAAAGTACTCCACACACAAGTCTCTGGTTTGTCTTTCCGCCTAATTTCTGAAGAGTTTGCGATCAGTTTAATTGACAGCCATACGCTACACAAGTCAAATGTTTGAGAAACAATAGGGGATGTAAGTCACGTCATGTGATAAGAAGGAATTCACGAGATTCCACTTCCGGGTTCATTCAATTTTTTTATTTAGATATATAATCATACAGGAAGTTAATAAGGTGAGAATTGTCCCGTCTGGTCATATAACTGAACCAAAGGCACACAAAAAACATTCTGTATGACCCCTAATCAAAACTAAGCGCCACAGTTTTGAGGAAGTACCAGGGAGTAAGGCAGAAGAGAACGAGACTTACATAACCTATTCCACAGAATGTAAAGTTAACCACCTGTCCAGGCGCTGTGAATGTGAAATCAAGATCAGCGTATTGCCCAGTTTAAGATATATATACTATAAGATTTGTAACGAAACATTATGGGTTATACATTTGATACATTTAAGAAGACACAATAAATGTCAGTATCATTGTTGTGATGTATTTTTTTTATGAACACTTTGTAAGAAATTCATTTTGAAAGTTTTTGTTCATATAAAATTATCCAAGCTCTCTTGTTGCGAGAGAATATTTCAAGACGAACGTTCACATTACAAATTTACTTATTATAATTGGGAAAAATTAGTGTTAGTAAATTGAGTCAAGGCTCTTTGTATAAGTTTAACTGATGATGGCATAATAAAGCCGAAATATATTATCTATACCAACAGGACTTCCTTGTTTTGGAGATATTTTATTCTGTCACTCAAAACTGATCTGTGGAACTACTAGTTTCGACATAAATAAAACTTCTATCCAACATATTCGAGGTTATTATGTTGTGTAATTAGTTTGTGAAACATTATGAGATCATTTGACGTAATGTGGGTTATATTTACTCTGTAGTGGATTTAAATCTCCCAGAAGACACATATTTAGCAGTGGGAATATAGCAGTATCCCGGAATACCCATTACAATCCGGGTGATAGTTCTACCCGAAGATAAAACGCAATCTTTATTGCATTCGGGTCAGACATATTCTACCCCATGTGTAACGCGGCTGGTTGGGTGGGAGCCTCCTATGCCCTGGTGCTCTCTGAGCAAAGGGCCTTAAGAAGTGGATTTATTGTGGTGTCCTGCTATGTAAATGTGTTGTTCTGCCTTGTATGTTGCCAGCCTCGTTGACGGTGGTTTCTTTCACCGATTGGGCTGCCACGCTACCATGAAGTGAAATAATCTAATGTACGGCGTAACCCCCCAATCAAAACAAACCCGATGTGAAACAAATACTACTTTGATACCTTGGTGATTCCGCCAAACATTCTGCCTACATTAAGCATAAGAGATCTGTTTATGCCAGGCATGTATTATCACTAAAACATTTGCGTTGCATTCCGAGCAGCGCTTCTTCTTTAAATACTAGAAGTACATTCCGAGTATAAAATTGTTATGCATTCAATGTAATAAATTCCGTGATTTTATTGCATTTTTGGTGAAGTACAAACATGATAAAGGTAACAGAATTCGGATATTAGCTTATGATGTGGATTCGGTGAGGCTTGAACAAAATAATATAAAGGCAAATCCACTTTTACATTGTAGTGACTTAATAAGAACAAGATCATAGCAGCATAGTAATAGCTGCTTTCTAAAAAAATACTAAACGGCGTTTCTAGGCAACTTTTAATGACGTGAAAGCAAATTAAATTGAATTTGTAGCAGCTCGGAATGCATATAATAATCTCCAAAGTTGCAATTATATAACAGTCCAGTAACTCAGTTACAGGCTGAAGTTAGGTGCGGAGAGTTATATACCGCTCGCTGTTCGCTATAGTATGCCATATCATCGCTATAAATGACACTTGTTTAAGCGGCATTTAGAAGCTGTGTACATAACAAAACCATGACTGAGATGGACTTTCAACTTCGTTTTATATTGATAACCGACGTTTCGGCCTAGATGCTAAGGCCGTTTTCAAACTTAGCATAACAAAAACATGACTAAGATGGATTTTCAACTTCTGGGTATATTGATAACCGACGTTTCGGTCTAGATGCTAAGGCCGCGCTTTATGAACTGTTCTTAGCATCTAAGCCGAAACGTCGCTTATCAATATACCCAGAAGTTGAAAATCCATCTTAATCATGTTTTTGTTATAAATGACACTCTTTTCAGGTAACAAATATCGGATAATCTTTGGATAATACTTATCCAGATTACGTTGGTAAGCATGTAGCTCACATGTTTACTTTTTCCACTGCTGTCAAACTGGGTGGTTTAAACAAAGTGAAACCATTGACAACACTTTGATTTACAATTTGAGACTATAGCAAGTCGTGCTTATGATTAAACAGTCATTAAAAACCGTCTTGATAGTGGACGTTAAGAAGCTCTTGCAAGTTCCAATACATTCTAATTAGGTTAGCAAGAACACGAAGATAAAGTTGAACGTGTTGATAGTGGACGTTAAGAAGCCGTTTGCAAGTTCCAATACATTCTAATTAGGTTAGCAAGAACACGAAGATAAAGTTGACACTAATTCATTTATGAGAATGTTACATTGTCAGCATGGATTTAATTGATTTTCTCGATGAAATGTTTTATCTGGATAAAAGTGCAGCATGTTTTGGTCTTCCACCCGTGCGTCAAGCCTGCTTTTTCTGTTGGCATTTAAATCACAAATACAACATAGTGATGCTTAGAGTTGCGGTTATGAAGCCCTTAATTAAACATAATTCCTTTTATCACCCGTACACCTTCGATGAATCCTTTCCCTATTTGCAGACCATGACAGTAATCATAAAATCAATAACAGGACTCGTTTCATCGATTAATCATTAGCCAGGTTGCTCTTATCGTTATTGTTATCAATATATTTTATCACCAACCTGTCACGAGTTCCACGTTTGTGTGTCTTATACATTGTAACAGAATTGTTTCATAAATTTAGCGCATTTAGTAAGACGCGTTTGTGCATACGGCAAAAACAGTCTGGAGACATCAGATAAACACCAGTGTATACATCATAAATGTTCATTCGATTTGACCACTATGATCATGTATGTATACATGACGCTGACGATTTCGCTTGTTGATTGGAAGTAATTTGCACTTTACAGTTTTTGTTGTTGTGTTATACAATATCGGTGTTTTATCGTTGGAATAAACCGCTGCCGTATAAGTTAAATAACCTTGAACAAAGTCGTTAAACAATCAGTCAATCGGTAAATCTAGGAGTACAAGAACGAGCAGTCCATGAACCCGTTTTACAAATTCCTTTCTCGTAGAATAATTGTATGTTCTTAAAAGACAGGGCGGTTGGGTATAACTTCTTCATTTAATTCTGTATTTATTTTACGAGGATAAACCTCGGCCATAGGCCACGAGGGCTTCTCCTCGACAAACATAACAATAACAACATTTATCAGTAACAAAACAATGAAAACAATATAAAAATAATTTGAGAAGAAGATAAACTGAATATTGTAGGGTCATTCTTGTAGTTAAATACATATAAATTAATTGATCATCATCCTGTTCTCGTCTCTGTCTGTTGTCACTGTCGTGTGAGTCATATGAGTAAATAAAATTAAGTACGGCGTAAAACCGCAATCAAACAAACAAACAAACAACCATTAAGCACATATTTAGGGATTTTGGAGCCTTACCTCCTCATTCTTTAAGGCTGATGTGAAGAGAAGTCTAAGGCCCAATGCTTACTATGAAGCATTCATCTAAAACAGAAGAACAGTTCAGGAATAATAAATAAATAAAACTTTGACTTGACTACAAAGGCTACAGTGAAATAGATCTCATAAATATCGCATTTTTAATTTGGCCACATGACAAGGACATAGTGACCATCAATGTCACGTTGAAGCTACTCCAGCTCTCTGTTTTGCTGAATGCATGAAGCGAGTCTAATGAGCTTAATTAATTCTTCGAGTTAAACTAATTAGGACAGTTGAATCGATACAATCGCCACCAAATGTGTATAGGGCGTTTCGTCTCCTATTTGTCCAGTGGAGCCTGTTAATGCAATGTTTAGCCAATGATTTGAGGCCTGATCCAAGCAGCCTCTCCAATCTTCGATCAATCTTCTGATCCACAAGGTCGGACAACAGTGTCAACCTGCCCAATTAACATCAAGTGAGAATAAATGAAATGTATGTTTGTGTCAACTCTTGGAGACTCGTGTTGATTCAATATTGACTTATGTACGCCACTGACTAATGCACGACTCCTACTGCTTGGAAAATGCATACTGCGTAATCTGGGTTAATCACTTGTCGCACCGTGTTTAGACCATGAAAAGAGATTCTCAAACTGAGTACTATCGCATTGTACATGTCCTGTAAATGAAACTTAACATAATTCTTAACATAACACCGTCATAAGTGGGATCATTATAAAGGGATAGAGCAAGCACAATTTCCAGGCTTTATTTCCCGCCACATACTTAATTCTGAATATATTATTTTATTTTTCTTAATGTATTGTATTGTACATGTATTATATATGGTCAAGAAATCAAATCAAATCATAAGAAACTTCAAATCTTTTAAAATCTGATGATGACTTCGACATTACAGAACACTTTAACATTCTCAATAATAGATGTTGCAAAATTGCATTTTCAGTCCATAATAGTCGTCTTGTAGTTATTGGTGGAGTAATCTAATTGTTTAAGCAATACCATCCTGTTGTCAACGTTTATCAAATTGGTAAAAGGAATCGACATTTAGAGGCTTTGGGTGTTTGTCCACCAATGGTATGGTGTCCTTCTGGAAAGTAATGTGATACAATAGTCCGTAATAAATTGTTTACTTAAGTCTATTTATTGGAATCTAGCGGGTAACAATATTTGTGCTATTTATTATGTGCCTAGATTGCTACATGCAGTGCCTTGGCAATTGAATTACTAAGACATGAATTGTGTAATTATCATCACACTATAAAGAGTCTGTATAAATGCAACCGTAAAAATCGATAAATTGATTTAGGTTACGTTGTGAAACCGAGTCGCATTTGGCCAGATATATGCATCATCTATCATGACATGAGCGATGATTGTTGTGTTTCCAGAGTTTTGCCAGAAAGCATTATTTTTTCCAGGCCTTAGTACTCCATATATTAATCAATACAAATTATTATGGGGAGAATTAAAAAAACTAGCGAGAGATAAGACGACACAAATCATTTTGTTCATATTTTAAATATATGTATCCATAAGCTTTCGGGAAAGGCTATTTCCTTCATCAATCATAGTGGTAACTGCAAAGTGTCAACCAAATCAAAATCAGTTGGACAACTCGTGGTCAAAACATGCAATTACTGTAGACATATCACCAATATGACATAATATTCTCACAGTAAATATTATGCTAAGTCGTTACGAAATTGATACATCCACCGATTTGTTGGCAGGAGCAGATAACTGGATTGGACCTCTGTATGCTCTAGTATGCCCTAGAGTTTAGGCGTTCTATTTGGCAACCTTTAAGTGTCCTGATAAAGGCAACACAGGACATTCAAGTCGGTGGATCCATTGATGATTTTGGCATAATACAGGAGAAAAGTGACATTGAAAACCTTAATTTTGCTATTTTGCTATTTTGACAAATTTATTTATGTCATCTTTAGGAACACTGACTGTAGTCATTTTACTTAAATATATTCAGGTACAAGATAACAATAGATAATTACATTAGCCAATAGGAAAAAAGTATGTAAGCCAATCAAAAGATACAACGAAAGGACAATCCATCTAAAATGTAACCTCTTTGGAAGCTTTGAGGCCAAAGTTCAGACATGGATTTTCTCGCCTTATAGCGAGTGCTTCTTTCGTCAAAAGTGAGCTGATGTGATCAGCTTGGCCAATAATCTTACAGTTATTGAGTAACATGTAGATAATATCTTTATCAGGTAAACTTAGGCAATTAGGAAAGTTCAAATTTCTCTCGTAGGAATGGAACGGCTCAAAGTTACTCAGTTGGGTATGAATAGCGCAATTACCAGAGGGCGCTGTTTCAAACGGGTCAGTAAACAACGCTCAGTCTGGCCAATATACGTGCTACCACAACCAGGGTATATTGGAAGAATTTGTAGAATTATATCTTCAGTTCCTAGCTACTTACCGTGACAACAACCTCATCCCAAAGTTTGTCAGATGGGTTAACCTAAGATGTCATCGGCGCAAGTTGAAAAGTAGCTTCCACAAGAAACTTTTAAAAGAAGTCTTCAAACGTAAATACGAGAACAGTAGAAAATGGAAGACACAAACGACACTCCTGGGCCAAGCGCTATTAAATTCAACAACTTGGATGAAATGTCATTCCACACGAAAGCATACCACTGTTTGTTAAACTACACTGTCCAAACAAGTCAAAATACGTCATATTGCCAGCCTCAAGAAAAAATAACAACTCATCAATGGAATCCCAATACCATCATAACTAACGCTTGTGGATAGTTTCTGAGTAAAGATGAACTAGACGTTCGTCATGGACTTTGTACCACATCCAAAGAATCAGACGTTGTCATATCAGTCGAATCCTCTGGGAACAGACCCACACAAGCTTCTGCCCACAGGATACTTAAATAATGAAAAGGTAAGAAATTCCCTCAGATCCATGTCTTGTCAGCTTTTAGACTCCAACGACATTGCCTTTGTGATGATTATAAACGAATTAAACTGTTAAAATCTCGGAAGCAAAGGTTCCTTATCGCCAAACCAGATAACGGCAGCCAACGTAGTGTACAATATGTTGGCAAATTCTATCCAGACAACAATACCTTCATGCAATGAGTGAAATTTGCAGTGATGTATGGAAGCTCATTGCGGCCATCGAGTTCTCGGGTTCTCGACCCCGAGAACGCGAGATTTAATTTGGATCTCGA
>JAVFBZ010110252.1:0-24888 GCA_032466195.1 Katharina tunicata | reverse complement strand
TAGATGTATGGTCTGTCACTGACTCTGACTGTAGAAGATACCTTAGATGTATGGTCTGTCACTGACTCTGACTGAAGGAGATTTCTTGGATGTATGGTCTGTCACTGACTGTAGAAGATACCTTAGATGTATGGTCTGTCACTGACTCTGACTGTAGAAGATACCTTAGATGTATGGTCTGTCACTGACTCTGACTGAAGAAGATTCCTTACATGTATGGTCTGTCACTGACTCTGACCTGAGAAGATTCCTTAGTATGGTCTGTCACTGACTCTGACTGTAGAAGATACCTTAGATGTATCGTCTGTCTCTGACTCTGACCTGAGAAGATTCTTAACCCTTTCTGGTAGTTAGGCCTTCCTTTTGTGACAAAAACTGCTGATATAAAACAGCTTGTTAACGGTGTGATTAATGATCGTCTCTTCTTAGTACATACCTAATATTCTATGTTTGTATAAATGTAGAGAAAGAAAATTTTGCTTGCCTCCACTTGGATTCAAACTCAGGCCTCTGGCTCTTACCAACTGAGCTGCAGAGGATCACGGTAGAACAAACAAATTTTTAAAGGCTGCTAATCTTTCATTTTATAACGATAAACGATAAACCTTAGACATGTCTTAACACTTTGTGGCAAATAAGTCTTCTAATCTGCACAGGAACTTGATATAGTACAGATGACATCTTTTGGATTAAGACATGTTTATAAATCCAAAGAAGTATTGTTTTAATAGTGTTGACAGATTCTGACATCAATGTGAGTTGATTTTAATAAGACACTGTTGATAGTGGTCATGTATGCTTTCAAATATGTTTATCTTCCATTGTCCTTTTTCTTCAGGTGAATAAAAGTTCAATTCAATTCAATTCATAGTAAAGTCCCAGATATTTCTTCTGAAAATCATTTTAAGTTTTGTCTGTAGTGAAGTTGTTACAGGTTTCTGGGTTACTTTCTGTAGCAATGACCTTGTCACACAGGCTGGGTTATCTTCTGTAGCACTGACCTTGTCACACACAAGATGGTTATCTTCTGTAGCACTGACCTTGTCACACACAAGCTGGGTTATTTTCTGTAGCACTAACATTGGCACACACAAGCTGGGTTATCTTCTGTAGCACTGACCTTGTCACACACAAGCTGGGTTATCTTTTATAACAATGACCTTGTTGCTCACAAGCTAGGTTATCTTCCGTAGCACTGACCTTGTTGCTCACAAGCTAGGTTATCTTCCGTAGCACTGACCTTGTCTCACACAAGCTGGGTTATCTTCCGTAGCAATGACCTTGTCACACACAAGCTGGGTTATCTTCTGTAGCACTGACCTTGTCACACACAAGCTGTGTTATCTTCTGTAGCAATGACCTTGTCACACACAAGCTGGGTTATCTTCTGTAGCAATGACCTTGTCACACACAAGCTGGGTTATCTTCTGTAGCAATTACTGTGTCACACACAACTGGGTTATCTTCTGTAACAATGACCTTGTCACACACAAGCTGGGTTATCTTCTGTAGCAATGACCTTGTCAAGCACAAGCTGGGTTATCTTCTGTAGCACTGACCTTGTCACACACAAGCTGAGTTATCTTCTGTAGCACTGACCTAGTCACACACAAGCTGCGTTATATTCCGTAGCACTGACCTTGTCACACACAAGCAGCGTTATCTTCTGTTGCACTGTCCTTGTCACACACAAGCTGGTTATCCTCTATTTGCTTGTATAAAGGTAGTCATGAGACTTGGGTGTTATTTGTTCTCAGCTTCCAGATCATTATCAATTAGATGGATGATTGGCTTATGTTGTGTAAGTTATAATTTCAGTCCTGGTATTATGCTATATATTAGCATTTTTTCCTTTTCTTTTCTTCGGAATTGTGACTTGTGAGTTCAGTCTGTTGTAATAGTACGAATTACATGTTTTATTTAGCCTTCAGATTGCTCAGAAGCATGGGAACCTCCTGTGCCCTGGTCCTCTCACACGGGGAATCATATGGCTTTAATATATTAAAGGTGTGATGTTTTGTTTTGCATCTTGTGCTACTTCAGTGTTGTCGTTGTTTACAGCCCGAGCAAACGGACATTAAGTAAATAGGAGATATGGTTATGACCATGTGTGAGTTATGGTGTTTTAGATTTATTAGTCTGAGATTCCTGGCAACCTGACCTCAGGTGTTACTGTAACAGTCAAGAGGATTGAGAAGTGTTTGTGTTACAGCTCTTATAACACCCCTCTACATTGGAGTGGCCAGCACTTAAAGCCCACCATCCACTCGTGTATGTCTGGGAAAAGGTAGCGTATTTACTTCCTTGCTAGCTGGCTCTAATAGCTGTTAGATTGTTGGCGGAACCACAGGCAAAATGTCAAGCCCCACACAACAAAATGTTTCACACCTCGACTGAATGAATACAGCGTCTTCATCAGTCATGTAGTATTGATTCAGACTTTCAATTATAACACACATTTTCCTTCTGATAGGAAAGTTCATTGTGACTTGATTAATACGGCATTCCAATGTCTGCTACATTGTATTTACATGTATTATCAGATGCCCTATTTGTTCTGAATCTGATAATATCTTTTTCCGTGGCACACATATAAAGTGTTATGTTTATTTGCTTACATATTTCTAGTTATATTTCTTGCCTGCCATGTATTTCTTGTTCAATGCTGGGTGACACTTTGTCGTTTGTGAATGATGTAGACCCATTCAAATCATATTATAATTATAGCAATAATTATGAGAATTTGTTAACCGTTGTCAAAGAAGTGCGATTGCTGTTTCCATTATTCTGAGGTCTAGATGAATAGATTAAGCTATCTGCTCAGAATGCCGTACAGTACATGTGAATCCACAGCTCCGTAGAATCCAGGAATTCACAACATTAATAATCAGACAACCCAAAAGATTTATTACATTAAGATAAATTACATTGAGTACCAGAGTATATATTTAATACCCTTATATTGAATTATTATGACTAACAGCTGGGATATCTGTCACCTTATGACCTATGCAGGGTGGCTATGTATGGTTTTATTTTCCTGGGAGAAGTACATACATACATACATACATAGTATATACATGTACAATGTACCTGTAGCATCAGTCAATACAAATGTTCTGACCAATGGTAAATTGTCATGTGGTATTTGTAGTGTACAGCAGCTGGGATAGTAATTAGTACTGGAAGTCCAACTATTGTAAATGTAATAATGACAATGGGTCCCAAAACAAGTGGCAGCTATTAATGACGCAGTTTTTCAAAATTGAATATTGATCCCAGAAACAAAAACTCATTATTGCAAGTACATGTGAGTTCACTCAAGCGTTAGAGTACAGTGTTAATGGTACATGTAATAGCTTCCAATTTGTAATCATTTGAGACTGTGAGATGAACCGAAGCCAGTTCAAACTGCAAGGCTAAACACAATCAAGTTATGTTTTGTTTCAAAAAAATGCCTGTTAGGTTCAGAGTTAAAATGTCTGCTGCTGTTATTATTAAAATGACCAAGACAATCAATCAAGACGGTTCAGAAATTACGAATCTGGAAATGTTTGTATTTACTGTATTATTAAATTGTGATGGTTAGAGGCTTGAGGGATATTTTTTACCATATGACCTGTACAATGAGTTTCAATAAAAGCTTGTATGATGGGTCTCTATTCATTTATTTGAGCATCCCTCAATACAAATCGATCCATCAATACTAAATTGTCATTTATTTCCACATACATACATACGTACATGTATGTGTGTAAAGCATCTGGCACAGAAATTTTGTTTTTAAAGTTCATCAATGCTAAATGTAACTGTTATAAGAAATGTTTGTCTACAGAGATAGTGCCATTAAAGTGAAAGCTAATGATGCTGTTATTTACATGTTTGGATTCATGATCATTGTAAAGCGTTAAACTGATGGTTGATACCTTTTCAGTCTATTCAGCTAGGTACAAAGAAAAACCAATTTAAAAAAATGTCTACAGTATTGGAAACAGTACAACTGTTTTTCAAAATAAGGCTAGAATTATCCTTTGCTCAGTTATTCTAGTGAGACTGCAAAAGGCAAAATGTCACCAGGGGATATATGATAAAAACAAACAGCAAGAGTTTGTTGTCTTGTGACTTGTTCTCACTATTTTTGTTTTAATCACTATGGCAGTTAACCTGGAATAACTAATTCATCACATGCCACATTTACATCTATCAAAGATTTACAGCTTTTCTTATTGAAGAAGGCAAAAAGGCAAACGTTTATTACTAGACGGATGTTTTACATTGCCAAAATCAATATAAAAAAACCCTCATTAAATTGGTGTTTCTCCCTCTGGGTCTAATGTAATAAATGAGCCTATTTCCAGTGCCGATGGGGTATTATTACACATTCATGTAACCGTTAATGTATGCAGATCTTGATTAGTTATATTTAATATAGAATTTTCATGAGAAGTAAATTTGATCAGGAGACTATCCATTGGTTAAGTTGCTTATTTCTTGTGGATGGTTTGGCTGCCACCTGGACCCCTATACATGTAGGATATTAAATATATTAGAGTTACTATCGTCTACCGGAATCTATTAGGAGGTAATGTTGGCAGGCTGTGTATAAAGCTGTCACCTTAAGTCCCAGTCTCTAGCTATGTTATTCACCAATATTGGATAGACCCTATGATTGAGTTGAAGTACAATGTGCTTATTTCCCAAGTTTCCTTACCAATTATTGCTTGCTTTGAGATTGAAATATTAATAACAGTACTATATTCATTTTTTCTCCGCCGCTAATTTCCGTCAGAGCTGGTGGTATAAAAGCCTCCTGTGAAAGGGCCTGGTTGGCGTTATTGTGAAGGTCTACATGAGTTTTTCTAAGTTATTGCCTTGCTGTATGAAGGCAGCATTTCACATTTATGAATAGACTAATTAAATCGATGTCGTGGTGACAAATATGAGCAGACATGGGTGTGGAACTGTTTGTGGAAGGTACCAGTCTGTTTTGCCACTTCACCACAGTCACTGTTCACTATTTCTTCTGTGTGGTTAGGCTGTCACTATCTTCACCCTATTGTATATGATATGTTCTTTTATGGAAGTTATGATTTGCTGAACTACCCCAGGAAAACTGGCTTTTGTATTATAACCAGGTTCATGTGGAACACTCTGTCTGGAAATCATAAACTGTGTCTAATCAAGACATTGTCAGAGTCAGAATATTTCTGTCTGAAAATTGAAATGTTTATAGTATTATACTAGGACTGTGTTCCCCACATTTATTACCAATGATAAAAAAGACATGTTAATGATCAGCGCAGTTTGAGTTGATTAACTGACGGACATGTTCAGACTTTGCATACTATATTAGATCTATATACAATAGATGTGCTGGCTGTATGGTATTTATTATGCTATATATTTGGCTTGTTGCATCTTTGTAAATATTCAAGTATTGATACAATATACTAGTACTGTTGGCCTATAGGTTGACTTATAATGTTATTCAGAACCATATTTCCCTTTGACAAATCTTCAAATAAACCTGTGTACATGTACGTCTTCTAGGAAACGTTTTGAGAATATGTACAACCCAGATCACAATGTTTTGTATATGACTGTATGTGTGGATGTGTCACAACTGGTCTGCTGGAACCGGCACTAGTATTGGTGTGACAGGCCGGCTTGTTGTAAGCCTGAGACGGATCAATGGGTAAGGGACTGACAGAGTAACAACTGACGACGACGCCAGCTATGGTGGAATGTCCTCGTGTAGGCCAACAGATGCAGCACACTGTCACCTACATGTAGCTGCTGCTCCGGCTGCTGCACACTGGACAAGACTCTGCTTGAAAGAATCCACAGCAGGTTAAAAGAATTTGCTGTGCGTGTGGTTATTGCACTGGATCTGGCGTCAGTAATTGGCAGTGCTGCCTGTTTGCTGGGTGACGGAGACGTAGCCTGATGTAGATGACGCACTTAACTCTCAGACATAGATAAAGAAACACATAGGCCACGAGGAATCACCAGTAAGGAAGTATATTATTCGATCAGGGGGGATAATGACTTGATGTGCCCTTTAGAAATTCAATAGTTGACGGTGATGCAGCTGTCTTTATGTAGAAGCCATTATGTGTAGGACTATATGCTAACTGTCCGAGCTGTGTGGAATACAGTATTCATGTAGTAGGGTTGCTGTGGATATTGATGTGACAACTTCAGATGGCATCTTGTAACATTCAGTCTTTGTGTGATGTTATTGGGGTGGCTAAATTAATAGCGGACTACTCCAACTGCACGTAATCAATTTTGATAATGCTGTTAAAGAGGATGAGGTAAGATCTGCTAAGTGGTATAATTGACTGACAATTACTGGTTACTGGCTCACCGGCTCACAACGGCTACTCCGACACAAGGAATTCAGTTCCACACCAGGTGTTGTTCTCTATTGCCAGACCGATTCAATGCTGAAGTCTATATACTGTGCAGCTGTGAGCTCTGTGAGGTAACAGATTTATGGTTTTATTCATAGCCATGCTACTTTTATAGTTTAATCCATGTTATACACTTGCCTGTGCCACACATTATGCTCACAGCTTTTCCCAAAACGGTTACTTTTTGTGCCACTGGATTAAAAGTTCTAAATGCAAGTATTTAGAAGAACTGTGGATTTCACCCAACTAGGAGACATCCCTGTAGTGAATTGTGCATTGCTCTACAAGCAGAAATTTTTAACTACATTTTTGTGTGGTAAGGTATTATGGTAATTGTGTCTGTTGAATGTACACACAGTCACTATTATACCAGACACAAAGGCCATTTCCTCATTTGTAAGCAGTATCATAGAGCTGCCACAGTCTGGAACATTGAGATATTTTAAAAGGACTGCCGTGCACTGTTATACTTGCTGGTTGTGTGCTTTATCAACAATTCAAAATTGAATATGTGTGACCTTTTTGACAGCTCTTTAATTTTCTATTATGACTGTGGTTTGGAAACATGTCTCTGTTTATGAGAGCTTTAGAAAACTAACACTGTCTTGGCTCTGTTGAAAGGACCTCCTGCAACCTTTGTCAAACGTATATGTATATTTTCTTCTTGCATTTGTAAACACATACATATATGGATTCTGTCCTTCATGAAAACGGAAGTAAAGGATCATTGGAAAGCAGACATTATAACATGTACCAGCGTGGAATTTTAGGGATCATTCTCTGAAATAGGGACATTCGGTGGCAGTGATACCTATGGTTTAAAGTGTTCCATGTACCAGTATCCATGTTGACGTTCCATCTAATACGCTCAGACTTGTCTCTAGACTGGTCTCCCATAACTGACAATGATCCCTTTCACAACGTGTTTGTGTTGGGGCAAAAATGGTTTGGCGCAGGGCTGGTACGATGCATCAAATAAGTCGCCAGACAATGATGGACACGTACCCACTGGGTCAACAGAGGAGGTGAGTTTATACTGCTACATTGTACACTACTCTCACTAATTTGCTTGATGGGCAATCAAAAGTTGATGCACTGATACATGTTAATTACACAGAACTTTTATGGAATCCAGCTCCTACTTTATTTGGACCATCTTTTCGACGTCTATTTTGACTTCTTAAAATTAAGCATAATTTGATTCTCATTAAACTCATCTAAAGCTTTGTCATTATAAACTAGCATGCTGTCAGTTAGAAAGTTTCAGATGTTTTCTGTTGTTGAAACCTTTTAGTTTGATAGTAAAATATTATATGATTTATAAACTAATAGCATGAAGATATATCTGTTTGCTGTTACAAGTCAAACCTACCAACTTAGGAGATCTATAATATACAGTGTAAAAGACTAATTTTCTCTGAAGTACATGTAAAGGCTGCCAATCTATGTCAAGGTGAATACAGGACAGAGATAGGCCAAAGTAGCTTATTGTCTTTTAGATATTGCACACACTACATGTACATATATGTAATGTTTGACTGATATCTAAAAGTGTTGTTCTGCTATATATTTTTATAAAGAGTAATCACACTGGCACAGTGATATCGACTTATTAAAGCCGATAAATAATCTTATGTTCTAGATAAATTCTCAGAGATAAGTTTATAGATAGACCTGAATCTCGAGAAAAGGCAATACATGTAACCTGTATATTGTGAAGATAAATATGTGGCGAATATGTTCTGCTATATATATTTTTTAATTTAATGAAAGTGCAGAAAAAAACTTTTTTCATTGAGCAGGGTCCACACCATGCGCAGTACTCTACCTGAACTATGTAATCAATACAATATTACCAACAGATATAGGGTTTATAAAAAAATTCTTTTTTAAACACATTTCAAACAAACAAATTTAGCTTTAAACACATTAGGTACATGTATGATGTCTTTTTTATATGGCATAATGCAGACTTTGTATCTACATGTTGTTCATTAAATGATGAGCAAACTAGATAAATATGTTTGATCATCTAGTCCATCATTCTGACTGTTGTCTTATTAATCTAATTTATGAATTTGGAACCACTTTGACAAAATTTCCTATACTATGCATAAAGTTTAACGTGGCATGAGCACATATACAGCAATGTTTTTTGACAAACTTATTTTTTTTTTAAGGAGCCTCAGATGTTCAGGCTAGTGGTTATCAAATTTCTAGATTAAAAATGTCAGTTCTCTTTCATCCATTCTGTCATCTACCAGAACTGGTTTTAATTAAATTGTAGCTTAAGTAAATTTGTTATTAGATATCTGTGCAGACTTATAGCTAGGGTAATAAATTCATCTACCCCAGTTTGACAGCCAGGAATGATTTGAAGGTTGTTTAGAAGCTAGGTCTCTTGAGTGTGTATCAACTTTAATTAAGGTAAAACTCAGGTGTTTACAGAAAATAAATACGCTCCAAAAAGCTTGTGGTAAAATAGTCATCACAATTTAAGACAGTAGCAGTAAAACAACAGAGCAACATATACTAAATTAAAGCTGTTAATTGTATTTTAATTGACAGTGAAAAGTATTTAAAAAACTGAACTCTTATTTGCAAATATTTCAAATAATGCTAAGCTAAGGCATATATATCCCGAGTTCCCTACATGAATGAATAATATATATTTTAACCCATAATGATATTCTAGCTTGATTCAGTACATCAGAACTTAGTTTTGGTTTGTATTTAGTTAACTTTTTCAAATAGTTCTATTTGATAATTTCATGACTACAATTTTGGAGGGTTCATGTTTAATTTCATCTGTGATCCATTTGCCCTTTCTGTATTGCTGTATTGTTTAACAGACAATGCTGGTAAAATACCTATACCTTCATGTAAACGTAAATACAACAATATGTCCAACATCAACCACTGAAATGCCACAATTAAAGCTAAATAGCATCTGGAAATGGAGGCCTGGTTGGAAACCTAGTGGAGTTTTATCTGTTTAATGCTCCATCTCATCATATACATGTATGACTGGGCATACTGTACTCTCTTTTTTACTTGTCAGGAAAATAAAATATGAACAGGTTGCACCATTGCATGTACATTTCCTCATTGACTCCATAGCTGGCAAGACCTGGACTGGGTTGTTAATTTATAGGATACGGACTTAAATTAAACCAGACTTAAATGAGCAGTGTAATAAGGAAGGTTATTATTGTTAAAATGATAATTTAAGAACACTATGGTTAATAGAGTTAAATGTTTGGCAAAGTTGTAAGGTACATTTATTTTTGTATTCAAATATTAAGAAAATATGTAGTTAGAAAGACAAGCAAACACATGTGTGTATTAGAGGAGGATTTCTGAATAGCCAAACCAGTACTCCCGTGATGATAGCATGTTTTGTTTGTTGTTTCAAACTTTGTCAGTTACGCAGACAGGGGGATGTCTTTTGACTATAAAAGAGCAGTTAGTAAGAAAACGAATAGGTTCTGGCCCAAATGTGGTTCATGACATCTTTTCTGACCCTTTTATGAAGTTGACATTGAGAAGAATAGAGAAGCACAATTGTATTGACATGCCATCTTTGTTGTTGTTGTCAGAGTACTGTTTTAATAAGTAAAGTGTGCTGGAGTATGATTTGACTATGTTTTACTACCAACTGATACAAAATTAAACAGAGACAAAATGTTGCAGGCAAATTCAATTTGGGGTCGGTAAATATCATCAAGTATTGTCAACTAACCAGCTAGTATGACAGTTATAAACCTTCTCGCATACTCCACGCAGCAATACTGTTTCTTAGGTGCACGACTAATTGTCCAGTTAATACCTTGGAGTCAAAAGGTCAACAGGAGAGAAAATGATTTGATTGTCTATTTTTTTGCCTAATCCACCTATTGTATCAACACAATCTAAGTTTAATGGTATGGTATCTTTTGTCTGTATTGTATACAGCAGAGCAGTTGATATTATAGATCATTCAGTATCCTATAAATTATTAGAATTGATGAATGTTTTTTTATTAATAAGGCTATAGGTCTAACCCCAACCATACATAAAATGCCTTACTAATCGGCTATTGGGTTGGTATTTTGTATGCATGTATTTCATTCTCTGCAGTTTAATCTTATTAATCCTAATCTTGGAAATAGCATTACTAGAAAATAAGCCCTTTCCAAACACTGTTTTGGTGTTAACAGTAGGTTCGGTAGAGCTACATGTTGTCCTTAAAATCTACCAGCTGCACAGAGCAACACAGCACAGAGCAAATCCCCCAGGACATTAAATGCAAAGTGTAAAAAGCCATAGTCTGATTTGTGTATTCATGTTCCCTGAAACAAGTACATGAACCTGATGCAAGTTTCTTCATTTGGCAAGTGTTCATTGCAAGAACAAGTTTAGATCTTCAAGTTAATATGAAGTTCCTTACGGGGAAATGGGAATTTGGTTTGTATGTTGATCTTTGTCAACCGCTGAAATTAAAACTATAGTTCTTAGTGTTAATGTGAGAGCGCGATCCTCTTAAACATTTTCCGGAGACACATTTGTTTAATTTTTTTATAGACTTTGAAAGTATGGATATTTTTGGAATTTATGTATCACTAATGCACAGTTTGTGTAACCAAAATGATAAAGAGACTGTCATGGAAGAATCCACTCTGAAGTAAATATCTGCTTCTTTATTGTTGGATTGCTTTCAAATTTAGGCCATCTTGTAAGAAGCCACTAGTTGGGAATTATTTTGGTCAATCATTGTTGAGAGAATAGATTTACTTTGGAATAAGACTTCTCACAAATATCTGATATCACAAATGTGTTGAACTTATCAATGGACACAGTGGGAGAGAACTTTCTATGAATGGTATGGAGTGCCCACTGATTGAGGTGTTCTTTGATGTGCACTATTTAGTAACAATGAATTGACAGTCACAATGGCTTTCACTATACAAGTAAGTTAATGGTCTGTTCTTCTTTCTCCAAGCTGATATATATTATTCATAATATCTCACACTCCTATTTCCCAGTGCTGGGTTTCTCAATATATATTTGACAGTGCTGGGTTTTTTATTTGTTGTCCAATGTTGTTTGGGTCATCGTTATCAACCTTTTACCTGACCTCAGTTTTGATCATCAGAACTGCTTTAGGATAATTCAAGCAATATATATATTTCTCATTTAAGTACATGATATACATGTAAGACTGTGAGTAGCATTGCTTGTGCTATTTTCAGACAAAAACATTTATTTATTGCTTCCAAGTAAGTCAGAGCATGTTGATCAATCAAAAATAATTCATTTGATTTATTTATGTATGTTTGAACACCTATGGAGTGAGTGATTAAAGTAAATATTTATTTAGTCAACACAAATTTAGTAGTTCGACCACAAGAAAAGATTGTTATAGTACTTTGTGTAGTGTAAGTTTGAAGTATAAAACATCTATTATAATTGATAACTACCCATCCTTCAGGAAGAAATTTGTTTTTCTGATCACATACTATTTATTAAAATTTTTTCTCAAGGCTAAAACACAACTTTTACATTTAGATTTCATGGTGTTTATTTTTTCCTTGTTTGAACTTACTTAATGAATGGTTAAAAGACCAGCAGCTTTAGTTATAAACAAACAGGTGTCACATGTGTGAACATGTAATTCGCATGCCTTTCCTTGTTCACGGAGTAAATCAGTCGTACTGCGTCTTATAAAACTTTTAAAGTCAGTTTAATTGTGGCCTATGAACCAGATAAAAAGTGGAGCCTGCATTAGGCACGTGGCATATGTCAATCTTACTTGTACTAACACATAATCACAACACGATAACCGCATACATAGATCAAATTTGTCTTTTTTTACCTAACCACATGAAGATGTTTCTATATTTGACATAATGAATCTGTCAGGTCCCTTTATAAGAGGGGCTATGGGGTATTAGCTCAGGTAATCTGTAAGTTTATCAGAGATTGCATCACATTAGCCGTGTTACGGTGGTTGGAATCAGCCGCACACCACCTGGTAGAGACACAACTGAAAATGAAGGTGTATTTCTTCCCAAGGTATCCCATCTCTGGATGTGAGGAAAAGGTATGGCTCTAAAATACTACACTGAAACACTGAAGAGAGTTTTCTTAAAATTATTTGGATTGATTTCAAGATTCTGCTGGTACACATGCACATGTAGCTTAGTGCGCTCCTGGAGCCTAATAAAATTAAGTAATTAGAAGATTAGGTCATGTGTTTTCTTCTCCTTTTACAGGTGTTTTCTTCTCCTTTTACAGGTGTTTTCTTCTAAAAAAAAAATGATAATAAAAGACTGACAATGCAGCATAGCCTTATAAGTATTCTTTTAGTAGGATGTTTTATGCTAAGCAAGTATTATTATTTAGATATGACAGTACATGTACGGTATCTTCAGGAAAGTGTCAGGGTAGATAAAATATAGATGTCACTATATGGAAGGGACAGTTTCTAAATCTTCTTCCGCTTTAAGCCTTATGGTACAGAAAGATTCTTAAAGGTCAATTCTTAAAGGTCAATTTTTGTGGTCGATGAGTCTCAGATAGTCTGAAAACATTTTTTTATTATTAAAAAGACAACATTTATCTGTGTGCAAATTAATGTGTATAGAGTATAAGCTTAGTAATAAAAAAACCTGTTATCTCACCAAGTTACTCTTAATAAGTCTCTCACCAAGGAAGTATCTTTACAGATTACATTCATGCTGTCATAGTTAGCACTGGAGGCCCATTATCTTCCCAATAGTGATAACCTTTGAAATGACCTCACATTTTATTGTTGTGTTAGAGTTGCTGTCTACTGTTGGAATACACCGAATATAAGTGAAATATAAGCACAGCGTTAAGTTACACCAATCAATCAATACTTTGAAATGGAAAGAAAACTAAAAAAGTAAACAAAACAAATCTATCCTGGGTAGATACACTACTCAACAGTATTTTTAAAATGGTGTTCAGAGCATGTAGATAACATTCAGTGTACTAGTATCAATCTGATCATTTATTTGTATGGTGGACTTTCCGTGACATATCGATTGTGTCTATTACATAAATAAATATTCATCATAATTCACAATAATTATGTTCCATAATGTGTTTGTTGCATATTTATCATAGGTATTTGTTTAAATAATGGTAAATTATATGAGGGTAACTCATATATATGGCATGAAAATCCACCATTCGAAAAGATGACTATTTTAGCCCCAACAAGTTAATGCAAGCAATCCACACACCCAGACCATGCTAGACAAAATGAAAGGAAAAATAATACATTTCTCTTCCAGGATTCCAACGTCATGGTACTTTTGTGTACGTCCACAATTATGTCTCCCACCACTACAGTTTGGCGAAGGAACGTTATTCCAACGTCCGCAACGCACATGATGTTAACACAATAACGAAAAAAATAAATTACCCCATCAACTTAAAACTTGCATGGAAGGTAGATACTCCCTGTTAATGTTATTGCATTCCACCAGGTTATGGTCAACAATAAGGCGGCCATTATGGTTTTAGTATACAATATTCACACATGTTTTTAACACAATAAGTTAAAAGAAATTAACTGATTACATGTACCTTAAAACTGTAAATACATCATATCTTCCCTTTGTTTAGATGATCATGATCATGCAATGAATGGTGGTGTATTGCACAAAATTCTTGGCATCAAAATGGCCGCCATAAAAGCTAACATTTGTGTATGGTATTCTCACAAATCTGTTTTTAACAAGATTACCTAAAAACAACAACAACACTATGGCTGCCATTTTGTTTTTTGTAAGATTGAATTCTTTACACAAATTCACTTATGAGTTTAAACTTGGATTGTGGCTTCCTCCTTTTCAGTTAGATATAGCATTGTATTCACCCAAATCCTGGACAAGAATCATGATAATACATGTATACATCGCACAAAAGTCTAGTCACCAATATACAGTAGATGCCATTACAGTTTTTACATAATAACAGTTTTCTCCAATATGACCGTGATAACAAACAAGCAAAATTCACCTTTTCATTTGAATTAAAGGTGCCTTCAGCTCCGACAACAGAAAGGATTGCTTTCCACCTTATTTAGGGCACCATTATATTTGCTGTTATATTTCTGTACCATTCAGACATACATGTATACGTATTACCCTAAATGCTTGATAAATTCCACCCCCTTTACAACTTATAAAGCTACATTTTATGCAAAGGGTAAGAAGTGGAAAGATGCAATGTTGAAATTTTTTGAGACTTTAAATTACCAGAAACTGTAAGTTTTAGTTCCAAATTAACACTTAAACTTTCAATAAATTACTTAAAGTTTGTGCCATTAGAGGTCGAATTTTGTGAGGATTTAGGGTATACAGACTCTAACTTAAAAACTAATTTCTTTTTAACTTAAAGCTTGGAGTGTACAGTTGTCTATTTGGATTTAGAACACAAACATTATACATGTATATCTGCGTAATTCACACTTATTCACACAGAGTAGATACACTGATTAACTTCCAGTTTGTAAATTTATGTTCTAACAATTTGTATACATTGATTAATACTTTCACCATAAAGTCTTATAAAAATATATTTGACTTAACAAATAAGCATTTTAAAAGACATGGATTTCGAGAAAAAAAAAATGATAATAAAAAATTGATAGCGGTAATAAAGCTCAGTAGAGCTTGTTCTATCCCAAGTGTGGATTTAAGTTTACATGTAATTAATGGCAGAGCAGAAATGGTCAAAACATCGTAGGTGATTAGAGGTAACAAAAGTTTATATTTGTATATAGTTCAAATGTGCCAAAGTGTTATTAAATTATAAAAAATGTGGATCTATTATAGATACATGTAAATGTTTTGATAAACAAGGGTTCTAAAAGTTTGTGGAGAAAGGTGGATTTGTGGGTGTTCATTTTCAACATACGGTTTTGTTGGGAAACTGCTAGCTCCTCAGCTTGTTGAAATGTTAATTTATACAGTTCTGAATATTTAATAATGTTACAACTGGAGCTCTTTTCCAGATGTTGACTCCCACGGACAGTTTAACACATTCAATATTTATGCTACATTTGTCGCTTACCCATTAAAACTTGTATTAAAGATGCTTACATCATTGGGAGATACATTGTATATTTATATCATAATCCTTCTTGTCTTTATTAGGTCTATATTTAAACTGTCCATTTCTGGTTTGTATTACATCTACCTGTAAAAATAGGCCTGATGAGAAACATTATGTAATGAAGGATTCTGTCGTGGCTATTTTAATGTGGTGAATTGACATTAGAGTATCCGGGGGTTGGTATTATTGTCTCAACTTGTCTGATGATGTTGATGGATGGGTCTGCAGACAGACAGGTGGCTTTAAAAAAATTAGTTCGACTATTCACATTTAAAATGTAAAAATTATGATTTAGGCCTATAGAAAGAGGATCAGCTTAATATTTTAAGGCCACTTCTACAAACTCTTGTTTTTAAAAGAAAATGGGATGATAAAGTTATAACTACAGGTCTCTAAAATCACCACCATAGTTTTATGAGTAAATTAAGCCCATGCCCATTAAGAGCTGATCAATGGTACAGAGTGGCACAAAATGTCTTTATTATTTATATGTAGGTGAAATATCAGGATTCCCTTCATCAATAACACTTTTTATTATTTATTTTGCGGGTGATTGGGCGGGAGCTTCCTGTGCCCGGATGTTCTCTGGGCTAAGAGACAACAGGAATCTGATTTGTTGTAGTCTCCCGTTTTTCATCCTGTTAATGTACTGTGATATTTTGTGATATGTTGCCAGCTTCATTTGTTTGTGTGTTTTTTTCTTCACCCATGGGGATGGCTACATGGAGCTGTCATATGAGTTAAAGAACATTTATATAAGTAAAGCATAAAACCCGATCCTATCACACAAACAAATAAACTGTTTTTACATTTTATTATTCCATTTCAAATTTTTCTGTGTCCCATGCCTTATTTCTATCATGAAATTGCACAAGAAGGCTTGTCGTCGAGGGATGTAAACTGACCAAGTGAGTGATGCAAACTGAAGAAGTGAGTGATGTAAGCCGAAGAAGTGAGTGATGTAAACTGAAGAAGTGAGTGATGTAAGCTGAAGAAGTGAGTGATGCAAACTGAAGAAGTGAGTGATGTAAACTGAAGAAGTGAGTGATGTAAGCTGAAGAAGTGAGTGATGTAAACTGAAGAAGTGAGTGATGTAAACTGAAGAAGTGATATCTATAAAGCTGAATATTAAATAAGTGATTAATGCTAACTGAAGAAGTAAGATGTAAGCTGAATATTTAATATGTGAGTGATGTTAACTGAAGAATTGAGTGATGTAAACTGAAGAAGTGATATGTATAAAGCTGAATATTAAATAAGTGAGTAATGTTAACTGAAGAAGTAAGCTGAATATTAAATAAGTTTGTAATGTTAACTGAAGAAATGAGTGATGTAAACTGAAGAAGTGAGTGATGTAAACTGAAGAAGTGAGTGATGTAAACTGAAGAAGTGAGTGATGTTAACTGAAGAAGTGAGATGTTAGCTGAATATTAAATAAGTGAGTGATGTAAAGTGAAGAAGTGAGTGGTGTAAACTAAAGAAGTGAGTGATGTTAATTGATAATAAAGCGATTGATCTAACCATGGAAACCTGAATCAAAGAAAGCAAGTGTGTACATGTAAATTATCTTGTAAATGTGGAGATTAAAACATAAAAAATGTGTCCAACTGCATTCTTCGTCTTCACCTACAATATTCTTCTTGAGGTAGAATCAGGTTGACACACAGTTAATACCTCTCAAAGGTTTTTTATTAAGTAAGGGAATGAAATCTATATATATAAACTATATGTATAACTATTTATATATTTATTATAAATCACATGTAGAGAAGGAAAATGTGTCTGTCTCCACTGAGATTCCTACTCAGATCTCTGGCTAGCAGGGCCAGTGCTCTAAGCGACTGAGCTACAGAAGCTCACGGTAGAACCCACAAATTTATATCTACTGTAGATAAAGGCCGTGAATAATTCTCTACGATAAGCACTGACAAAGGGACACTATTAAAAGTAGTGTATTTTGTTCTAAATATATTATCATTTAATTGTTGTTAAATCTCTATAAATCCCGAATAAACACCTTGGGACTAATTGCTACAGTGTTTTTCTTTGTTCTCTTTGATGTCTTTACTTGACATTTAGAACTGTTCTCACTTTTTTATGTGGTATATAACACTTAGTCTAGAGTTTTAACTGACTTGAAAGTGAGATTTTTTTGGTAGAAACAAACCTAGCAAAACGAACACTTGATAATCTTAACTTCCGTTTTACTTGAATCCCTTACACTTCATTCAGTTTATCAGTTTGTCTTCTTGCCCTTTCCTAGTTCATGTGTCCCTTAGACTACACTATCTTATGTGTCCGGTCAGTCTATGTCATCATTATGTGCTGAGAGACAGCCTTGTCATATTCAGTCCGTTGGGCTTCCGTTAGTTGTCTGATCCAGCTCCTTTACAGTCATCCTCTTAACTCAGTCGGCCCTTTCAAGAAGACTTGTCTGACTTGTTTTCTTCACCGGTGAGTAGGGGTGCTGTGCTCTAACAGGATCATGGAAGACATGTGTACATTACTCTACACTGTCGCATGTATGTCCGCTACTACAATCACAAAAACAAAATGTGGATGTATGTATGCATGTAACATGTATAGTAAGCACAATTTATATACTAGTAAGTGGTAAGGTGTCCGGATTCAGATACTATCTACATCCTTATTTCTTGCACTCAGATTTGATGTGTGGTTTGTTGGCTGTTGTAGAAAAACAAACTGGGTGACCTTCAGTTCAACAGAAACTTAGTTCATTTCTCTTCACAGCCTCCACAGCCCAAATGTGGCTTTATTACTCTGTCTCTTGTTTTGTGAAAAGATCTAGACAAACTTTCTAATGAGCAGAGAAACAGCCACTTTGTTTGCTCTGTGTGTTTTAGTTTTGTTCTGATGGGAGTTAAGTTATATATTGGAGTAGCTGATATTGTCAGCTTAAGCATCCAGATCAATTAGAGTAGAGGGTAAGTTTAGGTTTAATTTCATTTAAGTGTCGTTTTGAAGAAATGACAGATGCTTTGTGAGATTTCAAACTTAATTCAAATTGGGTTTGGAGTTATACTTGCATTTAAGATTGATGGCTGTAAGAGTTAAGAGCAGCATCTGGTCACATCTGTGTCTGGGTGACTGTAAGAGTTAGAGCAACAACTGGTCGCCCCTGTGTGTCGCTGGCTGTATAAGAGTTTGAGCAACAACTGATCACCACATTATGTGGCTGGCTGTATAAGAGTTAGAACAACAACTGATCACCACATTGTGTGGTTGGCTGTATAAGAGTTAGAACTTCAATGTTCAACTAACTGGTCACACCAGTATCTGGGTAATTGTAAAGAATTAAAGCAACAAGTGGTTTCCAAAGTGGGTAAAAACAATTAACAAAAGCATTATTTAACACTTGTTAGATTTAGAGAGGAGAGGAAACAACTTTCTCTGATAGAATTTGATTTGATTATTTTACACTTTTTAACATTTAATGCTGCATTATTTTTCTTAATTATAATGTAAATGCAAAAAATTCATTCCTAATTTCCCTGATGTTGTTTTGCAGCATTATTGTAACGAATTAAATCCTGGTTCAGATAACGTCATCAGAAGTGTTCTACAGACTATCTGTTTTCTGTAACGTTTGCATTTAATAATGGCAAGTTGTTGTTTGAACCACGATGTTTAAGATACCAATGAGAGTTCAGAAAGGTCAGATGGTTTATTGGGTTTGTCAGCTAGTATATACCTGTGTTGGTGGCCTGTAAGGTACAATAATAGCCTGCAGGTATGATATGATCATTCACAGACACATGTACAGGTAGAACATCTCAGTTATTAGTGATTAGTGTGATCAATAAATCAATAAACGTTTACCATCTTAATTGAATGTTTCCTCTTTCCTGATTACCGTACATGTACCACAGATTGTCTGGATTAGTGTGGCCAGTGACCACATGCAAGTGAACATTAGAACAAAATTCTGCAAATCTTTTAAGATTTATAGTCTCGATTGGTTCTTTTAAATTTTTACCACGGGTATGCAGCATGTTGTGTTATTCAGCCATTGTGTATTTTTTATTGCAAAGTGTGCAATGGTCATTAGAGTTGTTACACAATACATACACATACATGTAGTGTCTGCTAATTGAAATGCTCAGTGCTCAAGATGAATTTCAAACCTAGATTTAAAGAGGGTAAGCACTGTAAATTGTTCTCAGCTGGGTAATTTCAATCTGCCAATGACCTTCTTGTACAAGTATAACCCAGAACATCAAAGATTTTGTAGAAAACCTCCAAATGGCTTCAATTATTTGTAGTTACAGAACTTACAGTACCCTCATTGTTGTGTGTGTGGTTCTCTTGTTCTTTTTTTAGCGAACATCATGTTAGGAAATGGGGTTGTATGTCTAGGCCGTCCATAATATTATCTGTGTTTGCCGTTACCGTACCCTGTATAACAAAAGCATATATACTTCAGCTTTGAGTTTTAAATTTGAGTTCAGGTTGAGATTTCCTAATGTGATTTGTGAGTGGTGTGCAGGTGAGTACAGGTAATTAAAAACAATCCCTCCCAAAAAGGAAAAAGCCTATTGACACATCTTTGTAGAGACCTGTCACAGCAAACACACCTTTTTAAACAAATGGTCCTACATGTATGGTCAGAAAATTAACAGTTAAAATACTTATTTTGTTTATTTCAGAGACGTGGCGGGATATCGTTTGACAGATCTGACAAGACAGCACTTTATGTTCGGATGCTTGGTAAGTACTCTGTCTACCCAATCCTGTACTCTGTCTACCCAATCCTGCACTCTGTCTACCCAATCCTGCACTTTGTCTATCCGATCCTGTACTCTGTCTACCCAATCCTGTACTCTGTCACCCAATCCGGCACTCTGTCAATCCAATCCTGTACTCTGTCTATCCAATCTTGTACTCTGTCTACCCAATCTGATACTCTGTCTATCCAATCCTGTCTACTCAGGTACTCTGTCTACCCAATCCTGTAACTTCAGGTACTCTGTCTATCCAATCCTGTACTCTGTCTATCCAATCTTGTACTCTGTCTACCCAATCCGATACTCTGTCTATCCAATCCTGTCTCTTCAGGTACTCTGTCTACCCAATCCTGTCTCTTCTGGTACTCTGTCTACCCAATCCTGTCTCTTCAGGTACTCTGTCTACCCAATCCTGTCTCTTCAGGTACTCTGTCTATCCAATCCTGTCTCTTCAGGTACTCTCTCTTCCCAATCCTGTCTCTTCAGGTACTCTGTCTACCCAATCCTGTCTCTTCAGGTACTCTGTCTACCCAATCCTGTAACTTCAGGTACTCTGTCTACCCAATCCTGTCTCTTCAGGTACTCTGTCTACCCAATTCTGTCTCTTCAGGTACTCTGTCTACCCAATCCTGTCTCTTCAGGTACTCTGTCTATTCAATCCTGTCTCTTCAGGTACTCTGCCTACCCAATCCTGTCTCTTCAGCAAAATAAACTGACTTGATTTTCTCTTGTCATGCATGTAAATACAATGTAATGTAGCCACTGGCCTTAAACAAGTAGTTTCGTTTTGTTTCATGAATATTATGAATAATTTCTGACATGATCTATCTCTTAACCAATGGTGTTGTGAATAAATTATGTGTATTTTTCCCGATGTATATCTGATAGTTGATTATATCATAGATTTGAAACGACTTTTGTGCAAATAAGTCTTCTGTCTGGCATATGACAATAAACCTAAAGAAACGTTGACAGGTGACACTGCAGTGACCCGGTTGTTGACCTACATGTTTAACCTAGTCTTGAGATCTAGGTGACGTGAACTTAGTGGCCACGAACCTGATAAAATGTTATCTCTGTGTTTAGAGGTGTGTTTTTTTCTTCTTGGCTGATATCTGTGTAGTTTGTCAGTGATTATGTTGCAGTATTTAAAAATATATATGTAAACTTAACAAACAGACTGGGCGGCAAATTGACCAGGCTATGAAAGTAGTCAACAAATGTGCCTAATAACAACTAATAGCTCAAAATGTTAATAAAATAATCACTTTTGGCTAAAGAACATGTTTGAATATCCCTTTCTCTCTCAAATTAAAAGTCCCCTCTCCCCAACCCACTTTGTAGAGTACTACAAGGGGTATGGATAAGAAAGTAGATTTTCATCTTGTTTTAATTTTTAGTTTGTCTCGTTAAGTTACACAGCTGAATCCATCAATCACTCTTAGCTTGTCTGATGATAATTTTGTGAAACTATTTTATTAAGTTTTATTTTTAAATTATTAAGATGAGGATTTTTTTTCTTTGTTCTAGTTAGAAAAAACCTTGTGTAGAGACTGTTACAAATACAAAAGTCTGTTATGAGTAGCCTGTAGCTAACACGGAAGCTGCCGTCTATCCAATAAGGAAAGGATAGGTAAACAATGTACGTTTTAACTTCCCTCTAGCTTGACCCTGTCTACGTCAAATGAGCGTGTCTTTTCAAAATGTTCCTTGTAATCTGACGCAAATGACTAATCTTTTCATAGCTTTTTTTCAAAGCAGTCCCTTTGTGAAGTAAATCTATAGCTTCTGGAAATCCTAACTCTTTAAGCTTTTCTAATGTGGAAAAGGCATTGGTGTGCGTTTTAATAAATAGCCTTCAGTGACGTCTGGAGATTGGCACAATACCTGTTTACAATCCAGAATCTGCACAAGGAAATATCACTTATTTAGATTAATATAACATGTGGAAAGCAGGGTAAAGGCCATGAGAATCCTAACCAGTCATACATTTATATCATGAGATCTCGCACAGTGAGAAACATCTCTGTTCTTGTCACTAATGGAAGACAAACTGTTATTATTTGATGTGCTCGCAGCTAAACCTAGTCAATTCATAAGTGAATTTTTTTTATAATATTTATTTATATATTTTTTTAAATTTAATCAATGATTTATTAGTGTTTGTATATTTTCACACACAATTCATCATATGAAGACGCCATTGTTAACTAACCATGTTGATATCCAGATGGTCCATTATCATTCCTAGTTATCTATAAGTAAATGTTTCATATGCTGGGATGATGTTATTTTAATACCATACTGTTATTTTAAAATAAAATCATGACCCATTGTTTCAGAGTGGTGTGTATTGCTAACTCCGACTGATTATTTAGACTTAAAGAAAGTTGATCAGAAATAAGTCTGATTTTGTTGCACAAGCTGATAGTCTCATTCTGTTCTTTCTTGAATTAGAACGAATAAATGGCGTTCATCCACAAACAAGCAGATCTGGTTTCACATATACTGAGAATTTGATTTCTTTCTTTCTTAAAAGCAGGCAGTTAAATTACCCACCTGCCCAACAGAATATGTCAGATTGAGTTGCACACACTATTAGTCATGAAACGTGTCAGTTTTTATTTTTTTGAGTCTATACACATCGACAATTAAACGTGGCCTATCTACCATCCTCAAACCTTTTAACAGTTAAATGTATTTTCCAAGCCTTTGGGTCTTTGCTTTCCTTTCCTTCCCTGATCCAGCTTCAATTATTATGCAAGCTTTATCCTCCCACCAGAAGCCATTTGTGTTTAATTGCTTAAAGGTTAGAACAAGACAAAACCATGTTTTTACTAGGGCCTGGTTTTCTTCTGGCTTCTTGTGGTAATCAAGCAGCCGATGGGATTGACAAGGAGGGCTTTGGGATTCACTGATAAGTCTGACATCTCATCAACCTCTCTTACAAAGGCATTAGTGTCTGGGCTGGCCAAAGCTGTCCAAACAAATTGCTGCTCATTGTTGACAGTTATTACCTTCTTATGAAAGGTTATAGAGTGTTGAGGAAGGGCCTATGTTACAGATCTGGACAGGTCAACACACCTCAAATAATGGAAATCTTCTGACAGCCACAAACTTTTAGCAGCTTGTCTTCAAACCTAATTGGCCATACATTCAGATTTAAGCTCTGTTCCATTTATTCATTTAACCTCCGCCAATTTTGTCTGGACAGAGAACAGCTATTGGATTAGACAGGAGACTTCAAATTGGCTAGCATGTAAGGGTCTTGTTTATACAGGACTGCCTGCCAGCTACTATCCTACCGTTTTCCAATTCCACCCATCACACGGCCAGTACGCCCTATATTGGTTTTAAAAAACCTTTGTTCAGACATTTAACGCTTTTGAAGACTCTGACAATGGTAAGAAAGAGTACATATTCAAGTTATACATTCTATACAACGCTACTTCCCTATTCAGCTGTATTATTTCTGACACAAAGGTAAACCAGTGAGTATCATTCACATTGTACAGGGCTCACTTAGCTTTGAGAGGCCTCTGTTGAAAGTCAGGGACACCTCTTCATGCAGGCTGACTTATTTTATGTCATCTCGTCAGACAGGGATTCATCTATTAGTCTTGTTGGTCCATATATGAGTGAAATAACCTTGAGTAATGTATAAAAACATCAAGAAGGCAATCAGTGGATGTGTGTTGTGTTGGATCCCAGGCCTGTTATGGTATATCCTTCAACTGTCAGATATTAATCATACAGCTTGACACATCATGGTCTCTGTGTCCTTGTTAGTCATGTTACCTTACTGTTGATGAATCAAAAATTTAATGCAGATCCTAGAAGCCATTGTGATGTGCAAAATAATCTGCCACGATCAATGAATCATGTGAAGTTTTTGACATTTTAACCGTTATTTTATTCTACTTTATTTTGGGGGCTGGGGGGGGTATATATATATCTGAGGACCAAATTTATTTTAGCCGTAATACACCCAAAAAGCGATTTAAAAGCAAACGATATGTATGACAACAATGTAGTGAGAAAAAAAATCTGATTTGCGAAATATTAGCTGGAGTAGATGTTGATAATAAAAATGGCAAGCCAAACAGCTCTGTCCCATTACGGAATAAGAGCGATGATACTTTGAATGCCCATTACTCAGGTTTGCAAACTTCAGAAAGGTAGAGTAGTGTTTTTTCCAAAGAAATGAAAACAGACCTTCCTAGACGTAATGAAAAGTTGTCTACTCTTTTAAAGAATTTTCTTCTTCTCTCAGTACACGTAAGTTTATAGTATACCGGCATGCAGTTTTAAAAGTCACATGAAATAGTGCGGAAAACAATCTGTGTTCAAATTCCTAATAAAGGATTTAATGAGATTTCTTATTAGTTTCTTATTGGTGTAAATATAAATGTATCTGAGCATGGCTCCTGTGATCTGGACAAACCTTGTAAGTCCAATTTTGGTGAAAATTTAGTTACGCCCATATTTGGACTTATTAGGTTTTACCGCATCATTTTATCGCACTAAAGTGTGTGAAACTCTTCCCGGTTGCTGACAAACTAGGTTTTTGTTAATGGATTTTGTTGGTTGTGCAATTG
>JAVFBZ010110141.1:0-24890 GCA_032466195.1 Katharina tunicata | reverse complement strand
GGCGAATATGTAACACACATAGATATTAGGTATGGGTGATAATAAGCACAACCTGAAAAATGTATCGTTTAGAGTTATATGTGTATGTAATTGGATTACAGGTGTCTCTAATTGGATTACAGGTGTCTCTATTAAATACAATTATATATATACGTGTATCTATAATACGAAGGAATTGGAAATATGTCTTATTCAAAGCATCGTCGTCCAAAGCTATGGCTGTTCCCTAAAATACGACATTTCACGGGATTACAAGCTTGGATACCAACATTCAGGCGAAGGCTACCAATCTTTATCAGGGTTATCGTTCCTTGCTGCGTCGTTTACATCGGCCAATGTCTCCGTTTTCAAGCACTTGTAAAACATATTTCAACAAACACCAGCATTTTTTATCAATGTATTAAATCACTTTTTGTGAAATGTCAAATGGCTCTGCAATAACATTTAAATGGTCAAATTCAGGCTCTCTTATTTATGGAGACCTCTTACCATAAAGGCTTCAAAGAAAATTGTGTCTGAGCAGCCATTCGCTTACACACCAATTGCTTGTAGAAAAATTTGGCATCTGATCAGTATTTTGGACCTTTTGTGTCGCTGGCAGAGTTTAAATAGAGTGTAAGGAGCGACAATTCTGGCATTGATCAGCGACATCCATTCTCCAACTAGAGTTATCGTACGAACGTCTAAATATTGTTACCAAATCTTTTGGCTATAAAGCTCGCATGTTTATGTGAGTGCTTGTGAACTGGTAGCATTTCAAACGCTATTATGCCGGATAAGCTGAAAATTTGCATCGTTAACTAGGATTAAAGATAAAAACAACTGAAGGTACGCAATAAGAATACATGTAAAGAAATTTACACAAAATCTCAAAATAGTTTCGGAGCTGCTGCTTTAGTGTGCTATAGAATTGTTCTGTTGACAAGTTTCTCGCCTTTTGTTTTCATATACGAATTTTTGGAGAGAAAAAAACATGCAAAAGAACAATCCATGTTTGCACCTTTGGTGCCACTTATCGAATTTCAAAAGAATAGCTTTCAGTCCATATCAGGAGTACATCAGAAGCGTGCTGGGAAGCAACTTTACAAGGAGATTGGATGACGTCTCCAAGCAATTCTAAAATGGCACGATTTGCAAGGTTTCCAACAGTCGGTTTTCAATTACCAGAAGTAACAACTATAGATAGCTCGTATTAGATGAAAGATATCTCTAATCGAATAAGAGATATCATTAATTGATATATTTCTAATTTCGTATTGAATGACACTATATCGGCCCAGTAACAGATATTTGTTTTACATACCAAATATGTGGTGATTTACGTTCATAAAACGATTAAACCAACTGGCAGATATAAACAAGTGCAAATTTCTTATGAATGGCGACTTCTTTATTTATCCATAAGACAGTTCCTCCTGCTAACGTTACCCAAGTTCTGAATACCACTCAAAAGGAAGTTAATATACAGCCTGTGTGATATTTCATTTAGCTTGGATTATCAGCTCAGGGGTAATATACGTTGACAACTGAGACAAATCGATATTTTACCATGTGCGCTTTGTATGCATTAAATATTATTTTTTAATATTAAAAATGTGTACCATTATATTGTACCATTGTGCAACCTGTTTTGTGAATCTGTTGTTATCTAACTATAGCCTATAGCAATTTTTCAACAGTTGTGTATATTCATTTTTTTACCAGAAGAAATTCGTGACATATGTCTCTGATAACCAAATCGTTAGAATTCAGTTTAATTTGAACTTTATCTGAACCAAGTTAAGGCTATATGAATGGAAGGATCCCAATAGACGATGTCAGCATCAAATAGACTTACCCTTCATTAAAAACTAGTTATTTGACGGCGATTAGAAGTTAATATTTAACCATTAGATACAGTTGTTACATTGAATGCCATACGAGGGAAACATAATATGATTTGTTTCCAGTTATATTACTCATTCATTTTATTCCAGGTATCAGCTACACAACAGGCGAACGTAAAAATGTAACAGCTTCCATATACTTTTTTGTATAAATGTAGAGAAGGACAATTTTGCGTGTCTCCACGTTGATTCGAACTCGGGTCTCTGGCTAGCAGGGCAAGCGCTATAACCGACTGAACTACAGTGGCTCACGTTAGAACGACCACATTTTTTTTTTATCAAGGTAAAGGCTGCGAATCTTTATCTACGGTAAGCACTGACACAGGGACACCAAAACAGTATCTTTTTTATTTAGATATTGCCAACAAATGCGTTTGTTGTTTTGGATTATTCTGATAATCTGGTACTGGCGTATTTATATTTTTTGTATAAATTGTAACAAAACATTTTATGACCGTCTTGAAGCTCGTACACCCTGAGCTGCATTGGTAAAACAAATACGTACACCATGTAAAAATATCAATGAGGACTTTATTATTCGTCAAGGCTCCCTGTCGGAGTTTATTTTAAATTACAACTCGTAGACAAATGTGTTCTCGCCATGTTGATTTTCGAACAGAGTCACCTCCACCTACTGTTGTCGCTACAATTTTACTGTCAGTTTTATTAAATTTTAAAAAGAAAATTGTAATTGAAGGCGGCCATGTTTATTTTTATTACCGGTGAGTTGAAAAATCTCAAGGGGTTTACGGGTTTCCTAGCCCCTGCAAATTGACCAATCAAAACGCAATGAGTTTGGTTGAGTGATAAAAAGAGCGCTTGCTAGTTAGAGTCCTCGGTTCGTATCCCTATGGAGACATGCACGATTTTTATTTTCTACATAATACATAAATATGTGTATATATTACTCGCCTCCTTTAGACAAAGATTCGGATGAATCATTGCTTGAAAACGGTCTTAGAATCTCGGCCGAAATATTGCGCCGGAAATATACCAGAAGCTGCTATCCATAATATTTGATGTTTTTCAAATATGAACAGTGTTATTGTAATATACATTTTGATTGCCCTCAAACGAAATCCAAACGGTGGCACACGAAAAATCTTGAACAAATTGTTTAGATGGTGCAACTATATTAGCTTTTTAGTCCATCTTAAATCGCTTAGTAGAAGGTGGCAAATACATGTCCTTTCGGTAGTAGTTTTTTGTCGTTGGCGCAAAATAGTTTGTTTTGGTAAAAGTAGGTTTAGTTTAGTTATCAGGTGAGTTAACCCTGCCCAATGTAGTTCCTGCACAGTGAATATAATGAAAGTTAATTCTTGCTTGCTTTGTTATTCTTCAATACTTACAGCCTTCTGGTCCAGTAAAGTGAAATGATCTCGAATATGACGTATAACATAACTAAGACACACACTCACACTATCACAATATATTTGCGGGTGATTGGGTGGGACCCTCTTGTGTCATGGTGCTCTCTGGCCTTAGAGGCATTACTAAACCGATTTGTCAAATCAATGACAAGTTCTTTATAGAAGCGTTAGACTATGCGCATGAGAAATAATTTGCATGAAGCAACGTTTGGAGAGAAAATGTCACATTGGGCGTATTTCTGATGTGAGGAGTGAATATAACATAATCGTCTGCCCCAATAGTTATGGTATATATTATACTAGTTTAAATTTTCAAATTTTTGGCAGAAATATAAACTTTTTAAACGCCATAGGTGTTACCGTGTCGTTTTGAAAGGATTTTATTAATATTTTGAACGTGTTTTGAATATTAATATTTTGAATTGGCTTAGCTTAAACCATACTTCCCAATAGACTGAAAATAGCCTATAAACAACTGTTACCTTCTATTTTTTGAAAACCAGGCAAGCTGATAGAATTGTTTGCAAAAAAACCCCCTATTTTCATGGTTGAGATATTGACAAATACGAACTGAAAAATAAAAATAATGCATAAAATAAACACAAAATGAAATCAAGCATTAGACACAGTGAGTTAAACACCCCGTCATGTAAAGCGGCTTTAACATCGTCATGGTCTCTGCACAATATAATATAAGAAAATGAGAAAAAAACACAAACTGCTAAAGCTCTTAAGGGAGAAAACATCTAGTCTCAAATAAAGCCATAGACTGATTTACACCACCTTTTCTCCAGGGAAAATATTTATTTATTCATTCTTTTGTAATCGTGCAATTTGTAATACAGATATAACAGCCGGAGGCCTATTAACAAGAAAGAACAAAAATTATAAATCAAACCCGTTGAAGCAACTTTTTTCAGTTTTATTACTAGCCCCCGGATCTATTCATTAATGTAATCAACTTCTGGGTCATGCATATTTTGAAATAAAACAAGTTTACACTGACAAGAGATAGAGCCCGGTCGTTTATATTAGAGCAAAATCGAGTCTTAATAATTGTGGGTGGGGTTTGGAGCAAGACATTTATACTTGATACTGTCTTTATTGTCTGTGTTAGTCTCGAGCTGCGTTTTGTTGATCTACATAAAGTTGTCATCACATCTTCTCGAAGTTTTTTATCACATAAATGGAAAGACAAATAATTGGATCCCGGGAGACTAAGACCGATGTTGACACTATACTGACGTTTTAAATCACGTGGAATCCACATTAAAAAAACTAGTAGATCTTGGAGCTTAATTTAACACTCACACCGAGCTTATATCAACACATCGATTATATTTCAAATTATTTAGTTAACTTTCTAATATATAGTCTCCAATACTAGAAGCAAGTTGTCTCTTAGAAATTTATCGCAAATGACTTTAAATTATGGGTCTACTTTCGCGAACAAATGGACATTCTATGCACCGTGTAATAAATGATACTTATATTACATGTTATAAATGTGTCTTAGTACTTGACCGCGAATGGACTTAACATTAAGGATCTACAGTCGAGATCACAGGCATTCTAAGTACCGGGCTGACACTATTGATAACATTTGTATAAATCGGTCCATTGATTCAATTCGATGACGGACCTTGTATGTTATGACTAGGCATTTTGAATATAGATGTGAACGCCATTGCGAGGCTGCTGAAGATTGACCTGATTAATCGACCAACGAAGAAATTTAAAATCTTTACGTGACTTTGTTCTCTTGTTGCATTGGGCATTTCAGCCTAATGTTATGTTAAATAGTTCTATTTTATTTCTTAATTTTCGTTGCTATTACCTGCTCTATGTCCAATTTTTTTGGCGCAAAATGTTATTGATGTCCTATAGGATGCGTTTATTAACATGCGATACAAGTATTGCCTATATACCGCTAATGGGCCAAAAAAAATATCATTTCCGAAATTTCCTTTTAGAATATTTGAAGCTATTAGTTAATAGATCTTAACAGTTTCGATGAGTAGGTTTAATTTAGCTAGTAAGAACCACTTGTTTCAAATATCTATGATAATACTCTAAGTGTTATCTGGCTATAAATAACTTTAGTAGTTCGTTGTTAATTACGTAAGTTATATTCTTCGCTAGCCTTCAGGCATGACAAGAATGACGAACAAAGTCTTTCTGGACTTGCCCTGTAGCAAGACATTACTGTAATATTGTTGTTACTCACTAGAGCAGGTGGTTGGATGGCAACTGTTTGTGCACTGGTGTTCTCTAAGGTAAGGGTCATCCGTTTGTTGGCTGTGTCGCTGAGGGTGTTTTTTTCACCCATTGCATTAGTAGGCCTTCATAATAATGAAATAAATTCAAATATGGCACAAAAACAATCAAACAAAGAATATTAGCGAACTGAATTTTTGTACTAAAATGAATAGCTTATGAACCAACAGGGTGCAGGGACTTAAACATGGCGTCACTGCAAAGTAACTGAAGTAAAGCAAGTCGTTGATTTTGGTCATCCTTTCAAAATAAGTTAGTTTCTCCATTTTGAATAAAATAGGTTAAATGAGTTTAAGAAAATACAGAAAACAAAACTTGAAAAACAAACGACAACAAACAAGCAGAATAGTCTTTTTCGGCAAAAAAAAGCAAAATATTTAGTTGAGCCTTCAAGAAACAAAATATGATCTACCAGTCTTCTTATAACCCAGCCACATGTCTTAACCACATACATGAACAACAAATATATGTGCCTGTCTGTTATTAATCGACCCTGATTAATCCAGCAGAGGACGCAAATGCAGAAGCGTACCATCGACGTATTCAAGGACTGGGAGGTGTAACTTATTCTAAAATAGAGAAATAAATCATTCTCCCTACCGCCGAGACTTTGATTTTAAGTTATTGACCGGCCATCTTGTGGTTCACCCAGACAGAGTTATCTCTCTGTGCTGTTTGTTGCGAGTAAGTTTATAGCTATTAGCATTTGATTAAAACCTTCGCCAGTGTATATAACGGTCATAAAGAAGAACCATTGTATGTATGGTAAATTGCCGTAAATTATGTGGTCGTTGTCGGGCGAATTACAGCTATATAGGGCCGCTTACGCACACACATTTTTTTTTTAAATCAATGTTGATTGCCTCATATTTTAAAGTTTCTTCACAAAATAAAACAGTTATGTTGAAATAAAAGATTGCCAGTCAGATTATCCTGCCGTAATTCAAATTAAACGTTAAGAAGGCTGACCAGTTTCTCTCATTATTAATGTGTCAATAAAACCTTCGATTGCGCTGTGAATGTCCTTATATGTAACGAGTCAGCGTTTTGAATCTTTTACGGGGCGGGGCTAATAACCGTTGATTTAGAGTAACGTCGGTAAATCAAAGCCTGACCCAGATGTGACAGCTAATTGACACATCCTCGTGAAAGTAGCGCACAAAGCTGAAGGATGTACTAATTAAGATGGCGCGTATTTATCCCAAAGTTCAGTCGGTGTTGATAAGCTAGATGGCACTTAATGGTTACAAAAAGATCTATTAGATGGTACTGCTTCACGATTTTATAACTTTTTCCTGCCTTTTACAGACTTCAAATTGACTGCAGGGGCCCTGTGACTATTTTTTTCTCTGTTTAAATTTAAGTAAGTTGGTAGTAAAATGTAGACGATTCATTGAACAGCGCAGTTTTTTTTTGCGGAAACAGTACTACGACAACAACTAGAATGGCTTGTCATTAAATTAGTGCTGGTATTTTTCTTAATATCGAGAAAGGTACGAGCCTATTTTAGTATGGTGTAACTCTGTACGGAAGGAATGCCTTGGGGTCCTGAACAACTCTTCTCTCGACAATGATTATGATTATATAAGAGGCATGTGATGTCTTTCATATATGAAGCTTGCATTGTTCAATAAAATATAAAATATACTAATTAACCTAATAGCTATTTATTTGTATGATGTTTAATACCGTACTCAAAAGGTAATGAATTTACTTACATAAGCTGCTTTGATATAAGTAGTAGGCCTTAGGAATCCATCTACTATTGCAGTGATGTTTTGATCTCTTCTTGTTTCAACTGCAGGCCTAGTCTGTGGGCCTGTTTAGACTATACTCTACCAACTGACCTGTAGACTGCAGAAGAGAAATATTTGGCAAGAAAGAATAATATGAAGTACGGGTAATAGACGATGCACTGAACCTAAATGAAATGTCTTATAAAAGTACAGACCACAAATATCGTCGTAACAGTTCATATTCCGCCATTTCATGTTGATTACAAACATATAACACCTATATAACCTTATGACCTTGGCATTTGTTCATCAGGTAACATTAGATCATCTTTTCATCTATCTAAATAAGGTTTCTTAATCCTTTATGGAAAAAGGTTGGGTAACATGAAATATTTATTGTTAAATTCGGGTTTTTACGCCGTACTTGATTTCACTCTTTTTGCGACGTGTCAGTTTATAGGGCGAAGAAAAGCACTGTATAGGTCACTGGCAAAAACAGACATGCAGAATAATTATAGGGCAACTCAACAAATCGACTTCTCGTAGCTTAAATAACATCAAGGGCACTGGAATCTCCAGACAATCCCCCGCTGAAATATTTATAGCAGGGCCGACATATTTATAACTAGTGTTGTTGTGAACCAAACTGTAGGGTATGAAGAACATAACTTATAAACGGGATGGGTTATTTTTCGTTGATTTTTGTTTTCAATGATATCAAAATAATGCAACACCAAGGGAGACAACTTTTCATATAATTTCTTGCAAATGACGAAAAAGACAGTTACCCCCCCTGATAGAGCAATCCTTATATAGTTTATACAGGGGTGAACAATAGAAAGATCGTCACGCTGTTGAATACCAGCCAGCCGCACATTGTGGTTCTAGCAATGAATACATTTATAATACTCTGAAGGTTTTATTCCTTTCTGTTCGTAATGCAGTTTACAGACCTTGGGAAAGAACCGAGTTACGAGCCAAACGATTAGGAATTTGGTGATATTAGCAGCTGATTAGCTAAGAAACGATCAAGGGAACAGGCAAATCAGTTAACTGCCGTTTTTAAAGAACACAGTCACATTGAATTCTTTTTTTATGTTCACACGATGGCTCTTTGCCTTGGCGTTACAAATGAAAGATAGAATTTAGGCTTAGATCTTACTCTATTGATAATAGTTAGATTCAGAAACCCTAACCATTGATGCTTTGCATTTCTATCTAGCAAACTATATATTACTGTTAATATTATGAGAAATGGTGAATAGGGGCGAGGCATTATTTCTCTGAGCGTTTGACTTCTGCTTTCTGTTCCCTCTTTGTCGACCTAAGGCATACAAGCGAAATATTATAAAACGGACAACAAACAGTCTCTCAAACAAGGCCGCTATGTTTTGCATGGTTATAGTAAATCTATCACGTGATGTCGACAAAAAGGAGACTTTTTGATATGAAAAAAAAAATAACATTTTATTCCGCGAAAAAAAAATGTGGAACGAAAATTTAATTTGTTAAACAAATCAGTGGTGTTCTCTTTGACGCTGATCAAAGTACAGATTTGAAAAAAAAGTATGTAGCGTCGGGGTGGCATATCCAATTGAGACAGATCTGATTGCCACCGATGACATAATGGTTTGCTGTGTTACTCTTTCTCAGGACATCCAGTAGCTTGTTGTTGATTCAACGAACTTATGTGGCAATATTCTTAAATTATATTTCATTTTTATAATCAGAGCATTCCCTCTTTAATTAAGGGTAACTTGCCTACCTTGATTACGACGACAAACTGAGAGGTCGAACAAAAAATCCGTTTTACAGTAACGGTTATTTTATTGATGTTGTTGCTAGAAAAGCTGTGAAGTAGATCCTTCAAACAGAATTTTAAAGCCGTTCGCTCAATTTACAGGACAAATTAATTTTTGGTGTGTATTTGTTCAAAGTCATAATGTTTTAATCACTACATGGAGATATTTCAAGTCTTTGTCGTAAAATGCAGGATTATTTCACTTATAACAACTAATGGGTGTAAGAGAAAAAAAAAAGTGGATTGTCATTTAATTTTAATCTTAACAAAGTTGGATGAGCCCCTTTAAGTGTACCCGGTATATGTGCGTATCTATACCTTTAGCACGGCCTTAAGCGCCGATTAAACAAACAGCCGAATCACCATTTCGACCTAAAGTATATGAGAGAAATGTTATAGTGACTACAGAGATCACCGGGTGATCCTTATACGAGATTTTCTCTCCGTTTTCCACCATACACCGGCACACAAAGTCTTCATTTAAGTGAAATACATTTGAGTACGACGTTTAAAATCAAACACATTAATAAATTCATCAATCTTAGAAATGTTCCCCTTAGTAAAGAATAATCTTAGGTTTCCTGGTATAATCATACAAGGCACAATTATTTCATCTATCTGCCTAATCATAAGTAAAGATGTATTCGCCGATTTATATTTTCCGATGTGTATATCAATGTCGAGTTACTCAAAGTTTACTTTCAGTTTAACCATGTGTTGGGTATCTTACTATACATTTCACTTGGACGCATATCGTGAACTTGTATGGAGCATTTCAGTATAATATTAATTTTCGGTATATATTAATTACATTCACTGTTTATCTGAAATTATAATTCGTAAATAATAATCTGTTTTATCTATTGCAGGAAATATTATACGAGACGATCGAGCAATAACAAGATAATACTAGTTGTGGTGTCAACATCACCGTCCTAGCTAACTGACCTGAACACGTTGTTAAAGTAGCTTTTTGGATCATATATGCACAAAAAAAAGCAGTTAGCGGAAGCCTTCTGTGTCATGTCGGAATTATGGTCAATTTATTGTCCACCGTATTGTCTTTGTGTCAAGTCAGGCCTAGTGTGGTTTACGTCGCTCATTGCTTTTGCACTGGTGATATGAGTGAAATAACACAAAGTACAATCAAAAGGACAATCAGACAATCACCATAATGACCCCTGTTGGATACCAAGAGTTCAGATGAAATCCATGCTTCGTGTTTACGTGGATTGGATTTTCGGTATGGAAGACGAAGGAGACCATCTCGCTCCCTCGCGTAGGGAACAATCATGATGAAAACATATCCCTTGCGTTGGTTGTATTAAAAGGCGAAAGGGCGATACGTTTTTTTCTGGCTTCCATAAATTATCTTAAATACGCACACAGAAGTGTCATACTCGATTTTACTGACATCACTTACATAAATGTTCATTAATTTTTGTTTTATTATTTTAATTTATTATGACTCCTAGGTACGTATTTTTTATTCTTGCCATGACTGCAGCGGCTTAACATCTGGGTCATTTTTAAAACTTCACACACATGCTTATGCTGATAATATCTTGAATAAGTTCTAATTACAGAGCCGTGGCCTCAAGGTCATTACAGCCATTTTTGGAATAACTTTATTTCAGAATATAGAATGCGCTTAAGATGATAGGTCATACTAAATATTCCTATCACTTATGATGCTTTGATAAAGATATAACCGCCATGACTATATTCTGTCCGCTTCATTTTACGGGAAAAATTAAAATGTGGACCAATTTATATGACGAACCAGTTTTCTTGTGTGTGTGTATGTGTGTGATTTTTTGTGTTCTACATTTTTTACATTTTTGCAGGTATCTGCTTGGAACTTCCGATATGGAACACTCCCTGAGATTGTGAATTTACACACTACAAACAAATGACGACTGAGATGGATTTTCAACTTCTGGATAAAAATCCATCTTAGTCGTCATGTTTTTGCAATGTGCCCAGCTTCTAAATGCCGCTCAAACAGGGAATTTACACACTGTTTTTAATCGCCATATTCTATAATGAAGAACATGTCATCATATTATACATACATTTCCCCTTTGTAGGAAAAAATGTATGTGTATCCAATGATCACAATAATGTTTCAATTCATAAGTTATTTTATCGTTAAGCTATTGGGTCCCCTTAAAGATACCTGGGCAGGTGGTTGATGGGAACCTCTTGTGCTCTGGTGTTCCAGAATCAACTGTGTAGGCCTAGATGTGTGAATACCAACATTGTCTTACTTTACAAATCAAGGTATGGTCCGAGATATGTAAAGTCGTTTTTTTTTCTTCTTTCATTTCCGCGATATTTGGATGGCGGTTGGCGGGAGTTCCATGTGCACTGGTGCTCTCAGAGCTAAATGGGCACCATGATGCCGACTAAGTTCTCTCCTTGTCCCGTGGCGACGTTTTCTGTTGACAGTGTCGTTGAGGTTAATTTTCGTCATCTATTGTGCTGGTATGCCGTCACATGAGTGAAATAGTACGGCGTAAAACCATAGTCAACAAACAAATATATATTAACCGCTGTCTGAATCAGCTTTGTAAACCTAACTGTTAATGGTCTTTACTAAATAGTTATTGTTTTTAAATTTAACTTAACATTGTATTATACTACCGTTATCAGTTACATACATACCTGTATTAAGTTAATCTACAACCAAATCAACCTTTGCCCCGAGAGATGTAAACTCTGTTCTTTTTTGTTCTTTTATTTCCGCAATGTTTGCTATGAGCCTCCTCTGTCTCCAACCAACCAATTGCCGTTTTATTCGTCTGTTACCACGTTCAGACGTGATAACTACAATTAACGATACAATAAAATTTATAGCTAAAAAATAAAAGTAATACTCTGGCAAACCGGACGCCCGTTCGTCTTAGTGGAATGTTTCGTGGCTAAGTGTGTTTGATGGTTATTGTGTGGGTACACTCCACACGTCAATTCCCCGTTGCAATGTCTTTATTTTCTACGGATTATTATATTGTTAACGCAATTGTTACTCGTCGCATAGCAATATGTCACTATATAGATAGATCGATAGAGCTCGATTGTGGGAGTGCAAACAAAAGGCAAATCTTATCACGCGAGATATATTATGTAATGGGAGGACAAGATACATCTATCTTCGTCATACATACTCGTCGGAGATCTCACAGAATTAGATCGAACAAAAGGCCTTAATATTTTCAACACATAGTTCTCCCCGGTTCATGCTACAAGTGCTTAACTTTCCAGCGTCAGATCCATGCATTTTAGTTTGATAATACGTGTACCTGGTACCGTTAGCCCATATGGCTGCTTTTGACTGACTGCAAAATTAAGAAAAGGCAATGGTAATGTATGTATGTTACAATTTACCGTCAGTATTCAAGGTCTGTTGTGTTGGGTTTTTTTTCTATAAAATTGGGAATACACAGTGTTTTGTTCTAAGCCATAAAATATACCTCGCTCATATAAAAAAGCTGTGATATTCCACGACGTGGCTCAGTAGGACAAGCCTTGGACTGAGGAATCCCCTTCACTGTATCTGGTCAATGTTTGAATCCCTTCGTCGACATTAGGTATGAACTAGGTTTTTCACAGGCTGCGTAAATCACCGGGTCGTTTTCAACAAGGTTTCTTCTCGGTTTTTCAACATACGCTGGCAACCCAGTCATCATATATGCGAAATAAACACCAATTAAATAAATAATTATATTGGGGATGGATCGGCCCAATTTACCAAAGATCGTATATAAGGTTACATATTCTTATATATATATGCAGGCCATGTGTCGCGTTCTACTTTCCTTGAAACTCTGGCCGTATATTTGAATTAGGAGTCTTTAATAACGGTATTTTCTTTGTGTTTGCGCAGTATTATAAATGGACAAAACTATTGTCATCACTTTAGCCGGGTGATGTTACAACTAAAGTAACATGTATGTACCTGGAACTGGAAAAATGGAGAAATTTCTTCCATCAAATAACTCGATTTACTGGCCCTAGTATACCCAGAAACAAAATTCACAAATCAATGCAAAGCGACAAGTAGTATATTACATACATGTATAGCATAAAATATATCAATGTAATATAATTTATTTTAATCCATATCATTTGACAATTGAAATGGTTAACTTTGCCTGGGACAGTCAACATATTTGTCAATCAATCAGACATCGCGAGATCTTTATGTTTGACGAGGACAAGATAGATCTCCGAGGCCCCGTGGATACATTTTGAAAACGACCCACTTAAAGGGGAAGTAAACAAAAAAGCAAAGCATAATCAAATTACAGACCCTACCAAGTTGTTGACAAAAATGCTATTAAACTATTTCTAGGATTACTGCATTGTTTTCTATTGAAAGCCACCTAAACTGAACTATGTATGGAGTGCAAAAATTTATTTATGTATTTCTTGTTGATAAAAATTACTCAAACATTCCAAATTTAACCTTAGCATAACACAAACTATAGTAATGTACAGAATAAAATTATATATCTCATCCACAACATTTTAATACACATCTACTTCTGTGATATGATCACTACAACAAATGTAGCATGACATGTCTACCATACATATTACTTAGTTCAGTTAATGTGGCTTTCACTGGAAAACGAGTAACCGTACAATAAATGTAATAGTTTATGTAACAACTTGAGAGGGTCTGTAATGTAATCATGACTTTGTTGTTTGCTTTCTCCACCTTTAAGCTAATTATGTCAGACAATGTACATGATACGTCGAGTACGTTTCATGCATGTACGTTTTCTACCGAGGCTCCTCGTATGAATAATTCTCTCGTATGTCAGAAAATGTTTTGGACCCAATTCCCAGCCACGATTATAGCACTTTATATGTTAATCTTTGAACCGAAAATCAGACTGAAAACATTTCCCCACGAGGCCATAGAGATATATCATATCCTCGTCATACATTGGAGATCTCGCGCGATCAGATTCATTTGTATATATGTCTTGGCTTTACATCGACTCTAAATCTTTCTCACTTAACCATCCTGTATGCTATGCGACGTGAATATGTTCGTTTCAATACATTGACCAGAAAACAGTACAATTCATGTATTTTAGCCTACAATAATAACGCAGGGTTTAATTTGTGTCGTGTGAAAATGGCTTCCAATCAGTCTCGACCCCTCAATGTCTTCGACAACCAACAGGAACAGGTAATTTATTTTTAATTTTGTATTTCTTTGAAGATGTTATAATCCCGATACTATCAGGATTAAAAAGACGCTTTTGCATATCTGATTTTTTTTCTCAAAAGTCTAACGGCGAAAAGGCAAGTTGGTGGCGAGTACAGTATAAAACCTCAATCTCAAACAATCAATCAAACAAACAAGCAAGGTGATGTATGGGTGCCAGCCTTCAGTTATCACGTGGAAACTCCTTTCTCTTCATACATCAGTGGGCCTAACATTTCTGTAACCTAAGGGTATAAACTAACTTTTTTTAAAGTTACATAATTATATGTGCAACAGAGCGAGTGGGTTTTGCTGGTTCACTATGTTCTGACAATGTATTTTGACCATGCATATTGCTTCGCTTTTTATACGCCTGTCGTAAGGCTGTATTATGTATTCACGTTGACGTTCTATAGTCTCTGATAAACGTATTCTATATGACATTTCGCATCAATAACAATAGACATAGAGCAGGTAACCGTAAATAAAATAAAGAAATAAAATAGAACTATTTAGAATAACATTAGGTCGAAATGACCAATGCAACAATAGAATCAATTCACGTGAAAGAATTTCTACATTGGTCGATTTTCTACATTAATCAGGTCAAGCGCCACCAGCCTCTCTATGACGTTCGCAGCAACATTCAAGTTGCCTAGTCATTACATACAAGGTCCGTCACCGAATTGAATCAATGGACGGTTTTATACATATGCGTTTTCAAGTATACTTGCACTGGGCACGTAACCTGGATGTGTTGGTCCTATTTATAGGAGGAGCATAGCATTGTATAATAGTGCATATATCATTGTCCTGCTTCGTCGCGGGAGGAAAACTGGGTCGAACTTTCGAAACCCCACAACCTTGCGCTGGTAGCTGGCAGTCCAAACCACGTTAAATTGGCGAGAGATCTCGATGTTACACGGCAAGGTGGATGTGTGGACCAGAAGCGTAGCGCCTGAAATATAACCAGGTTTTGCCTGGATCAATTAGACTATCAGAGCATGACAGAGTATGTTAATATCTTGTCAGTAACAACATCGTGTTAACTGTGCGAGGACAACCCAGCAGAGATGGCAAACAATACTGCCTTGAGAGAATCAGCAGAAAAAGTGAGAATTTAATTATTTGTTATTAGAAGAAGGGGTTGAGGTGTTTCGGAGAGGCTGGTGGGGGTGAATACATCCGTGTAAAGTGTAAATAACTTTAAGTCATGTTTACAGTCAAATCATAAGGCCATCTATATAAGGCAATCACTAAGGCTTCCAATACACTCATAGGAGTGAGTTTGGCCTTTTCTCATCATTTGTTTGTTCGAGTAGCTGGTATATTTTAATTAGTTTACATGTCTTCGTGAATTTGAAAATGGTTAAATTATTTTTTGCTTTTGCTTCTCTATCTCGACCCTTAGTAGGCACTGGGACACAGGCATGGTTGCATGGCCTGTTTTACATGTCACTTTAACTTAAATGAATAGTGGGTCACACTTGCTTTACATACTAAAATAAAATATGCAGCACTGTGATACAATGGCGAAACAGAAATAAATAAATCGAACCAATCGGTGTTCAAAAAGCATTTAATAATTTGTTGATCCCATGTTGCATTAGCGCAATATTGGGCTCACAGTTCTGTGGTTGGGAGCGAGTCAATACTTTATTATTGCATGACGTTAGTAAGCAAAAAAAATGTGTAGGAGAGCGTGGCACAGTGTGCCAGTTGGTATATTTAGTTTCTTTTCATAACAGGCTGTTTATTAAAAACATATATATATAGGTCATAGTCAGCCGGGATCAATGCTGTAGTGTTATACATAACCTAGCAGAAACATACAACTCAACTGGTTGTGACCCCACTTTTTCTCGAAAGTAGGGTACACTTGTTCACATCCTGGGAAATAGTGTGTCAGAAATCATTATTAAAACCAAATGTTTGAAAAACGAAGACAATCTTCATTGTGCTACGACATAACTGATATTCTGCACGAAGAATGAGAACGTGGACAACACGAACCACATACAAAAAATCAACATTGACCTTCAATTAGTTGTTAAAAAATAATGTTAATATATATTGGTGCGGGTGGTTGGATTGGAGCTTCCTGTGCACTGGTGCTCTCCTATACATGTATGACAATGTATTCTGTGTTGACAGCGTCGTTTTCACGTGGCGTTTATTGTGTGTCCATGAAAATGTTGTTTATGTGCAGACAAACATCCCGAGATAAAAACCCACTGAAATATAAAACCGTAACATGAACTGCTTTTTAAGTTATAGATATATTAAGACGATATAACTCTGCCAAGGTGAACAACAAGATGACCAGTCAATATCTTAGAGTCAAAGACGATAGAGGGTAGGGATAAAGATTTAATTCCCTATCTTAGCATGTCTTCCTTTCATACTAAAATAGGCTTGTACCTTTCTCCAGATAGAGAAAATTACTATAACTAATGTAATGACAGGCCATCCTTGTTGTTGTAATGTTTCTGCAAAGAAGTGCGCTGGCTAATTAATCGTCTTAATTTTACGACCAAATTACTTAAAATTAATAAACAGAGAAGAAAAGTTGTTATAGGGACGAATCAATCTGAAGTCTGTAAAAGGGAGAAAAAAGTAGATAAAATCGTGAAGCAGCATGTTAACTTACTTGCTACAAAAGGCAAAGAGGGATAACTCTTTCTAGGTGAACAAGAAGATGGCAAGTCAATACCTTAGAGTCAAAGACTCGACGCTAGGAGACTGATTTGATTCTCTATTTTAGAATGGGCTTCCTTTATAGCGTGTTCCCACTTGGCAAGGTCACAAGTACTCTACTCGCCCATATACATATACAGTATACAACTATACTGCATTGTAGACGTGCATAGCTAGGACGCCCAAATGAAAATAACGACAATTGGAAATGTTTTCAATACAATTTGCCTTTTAAAATGGCATCAATGATGGCTATGATTATATTATGTTTAACGTGAACGTATGTCTTATACCTAGTTTACATAATTATATGTGCAACAGAGCCAGTGGGTTTTGTTGGTTCACTATGTACTTACATGTACAATGTATTTTGACCATGCATATTGCTTTGCTTTTTATTTATTGTAAACCAGCAATTCTGCAACTTATAATATTTTCATCAACTAATACTCTCTTTCCGTAACGACAGTGGTTGTATGTAAATCAACTCCAGCTATTTCCAAATTAATTGAAAGTTTGGAAATCGGCAAGTTTTTTACATGATGTCTCCTATGTGAATTGATTACATACACCAGCTCGCCAAAACGCCTGTCTCGTCCAACCAGACTCGTACAATCGGTTAGACCCAAGTCGGCGATGGCTAAAGTTGGTGTATATTATAAAGGTCTATTATGTAAAATCACTGCTATACCGTACCATTACACAAAGCTCATAAACATGTCCTTTTACATATAATCCGAATTCATATTAAGCCTACTACGCTATTCGGGAAGCTGTTTGTTTGTTTGTTTGTTTGTTTGTTGGCTTTATAATTTGACACAATATTTTGAAACAGAATCGGGAGCTTGAGTAATGTTGTTTTTTTTTTTCAATATATCAATATATACATAGTAGTGTTTAAAAGATTATCAATAGCATGTTTGGATGGCTAAAATGGCACGAGTATATATATAATTTTTACAATTTGAAGGTGTTATGCCTTCACACAGATTCATCTGATGGGCGAAAGAAGACGCGCAACCACTCGAAGGGTCCGTGTGATAGTCAAAATAACATCCTCCCCCTCAAGCTGTCGGTGTGCTGTGACGTCACTTTGTGTGCTGTGACGTCACTTTGTGTGAGGTCTAATCTGTTCCCTTAGACCTCAGCTGCCTACGTTTTCAATTATACTAAAACGCGATATGTAAACTGGATAGGGTGGTTCTATACGAGGAGCATAGGTAGCATAGATTCTTTCATAAAAGGTCCTCCATGCACCACGGTCGGATAAAAGGTTGTGTTCATACGTATGAGGAATAATGGCCGACTCTCTTTTCGTTGGATACGATTTATGGCAGTCGTTCTCCTGGCTAGGATCTGGCCGTTTACCAATTGGGAATGTTTTACTTCAATAAAAAAGTTTTAATTTATGAACAAACATGTTAAAATCAGGGCCATTAGAATTTGTTGAATTAAACCCTAATTTTGGGTGCGTATGTGACTTTAGCAAATATAACTTTTGAATAAATACTGGAGTCTATTATTATCAACGATCAGACGTTGCGGCATTCACCAGGACGCCTTCAATATAGAATAAGAAAGACGTATGTACATAACAGCTTATATAAAATACATACGTGTTTCTTTTTATCTGTTGATAATAAGTCGTCATATAGGTGAAATACTATTGAGTAGGCCTACAACGTTAAACACCAATCATACAAACACACAAACAATCTCATTCTATTTTGAAAGCGTCTTGCTGGATGCCGCAACGTACGATTGTTGCTAATTATGGAGTACGGTTGACAAGATTCCTGAAATATCACTTTATTCCACACAAGTCAGATTTTGCGAGGAGTGGTGATTTCATAAATACGGGTGATTTTACAAATGAATTCTGCGTACATAAATTGTGTTATAATTTAGTATTATCCAGTACGCTGGCAAATGTAAATTTTCCGCTTTATTAATATAAATGTATTATAAAGGTGCCACATATTGTATATAATTGTGTATATATCTCAATTATAGATCAATATCAAGCTTTATCGTGAGAGGAAAACTGGGTCGAACTTAGAAAACCCACGACCTTTCGCTGGTAGTTGGCAGTCCAAACCACGTTTAATTTACGAGAACTCTCGAGGTTACACGGTAAGGTGGACGTCTGGACCAGAAGCGTAGAGTCTGAAATATTACCTGTGTTTGTCTGGATCAATTAGAGCATGACTAAGTACGTCAATGCATTGTGGCCTGCATCATTGCGTTAGCTGTACATGGACAACCCAGCAGCGATGGCAAATTATATTTCATTGAGAGAATCTTCAACAGAAAAAGTGAGAAGTTACTTATTTGTTATTTGAAGCAGGGGTTGGCGTGTTCGGATACCCCTACCCCTGGCGGCGATGACTTCCGTGTAGCATAGTTAAAATAGATTAAAAAATTTTTTTATCCGGTTTAGCATAAACTAATCAGAGCAATAATGTAAGGCAATATAACGATAAATGGCTTCTAATACACTTGCGTGTAAATCACTTTTTTCATAGCCATGAGATTTGCTTAAACACCGTTATTTTGTTTGTTTGAGTAGCTAGTATATACAGCTAGTAGCAACTTGATATGGTCTATAAGTTAACTCCTTTCTCTTCAATAAGCATACATGGCTGCATTTTTTGCTTAACATGTTACGTTAATTGAGATGACTGGTGGGGCATACTGACATAACATTCTGACACAAAATGTGCCACAGTGTGCTACAATAGCAAAACAGAAATAAATAAATCGAAATAATTGGTATTCATAAAATATTTATTGATTTTGTTAATCCCATGTTGGATGAGGGCCATATGGCGGATCGGAGTAGACGGTTTAAAAAAAGGGTATTTCGTTTTGTCTCGTCTGGGCTCACAGTTCTGTGGTTAGGAGTCAGTCAGAACTGTAGTATGCAAAGACATAGTAAGCATACAAAATGTTGAAGTGAGCGTGACACAGTGAACCAGTTTGCATATTTTATCTTTGTTCATGTCAGGCTGTTCATAGGTCATAGGTCATAGTCAACAATGATGTAGTGTTGTACATACCCTAGTAGAAACACAATACCCAAATGAAGTAGGGTACACTTGCCCACATCCAGGGAAATAGTGTGTCGGAAATCATTATTGAAACCAAATGCTTATAAACAGAAGACAATCTTCATTAAGTGTGCAACGAAATAACATACACTGATATTCTGCATGAATAATGAGATAAAAAAAACTTGGACAACATGAACTGCAAAAATGTCCAAGTTGACGTTCAAACAGTTTGTTAAAAATAATGTTAAAGTAACATAAGCACTCAAATTTAGGGTTTTACAACAAATTCTGATTGCCATGATTTTAACCAACTTTGAAGTTTGAACATAAACTTAAACAATTACTTTGAAATGAAATTATTACCTTCGTTCAAGGCCAGCAGAAATCATGCAATAATTTGAATTCAGCGTAAGGAAGGAAGGCCGGCCATTTTTCCTCAAGTAAAGCTTTTGATCTCGCCGGGTTAAGATTAATATGAATATTGGATGGGGGCGGGGCTTATTAACGTTTAACTTGGTGTAGCGTTGGTACATCTTAGGGTGGCTCAGTTTTGACACTTGATTGACACATTCACATAATAATATTCTGATAGAAAATTCAGTTTTCTGTTTTTTAGTTATTTTAAAACTCTCCTTCAATCTGCAAATTTGATGTTGGAATTATTGGAAAGCCTCTAACTTGTACTTCTTGAGAACAATATTAATTTTTCATAAGATTCTGTGATAGTGCAAAATTCAGAACTTGTCAGTGCGTATGTTACTTCATACAAGTGGAGCGAGTGGTTGAGTGGAAGCTTCCAGGGCACCTGGTGCTCTCCTATTTAAATGTATGACAATGTCGTTTCGGTTGGTTTTCTTTACCCGTTTGGCTGGCACACCGTCGCCCGGGTTAAATGACCTTAAGTACGGCGTAAAAAAATCAAACAAAAAAAGTAATATAAGTTCACATTATTTCACGACAAAATGGATTCCATCTTAAATGAACCAATCTGACACGCATGTTCTTTGTGTAATTATAAATATCAAAAAACATTTTACTATATTTTAACTAGGCATTTGTTATTGGATGGAAGCCTCCTGTGCCCTGGTGCTCTCTGAGCTTAGGGACACAAGCTGCCGAATTGTTGTGATGTCCTGTTTTGTTAATGTTATGTAAATGGTTGTCCTCATGTTGCCAGCGTCATTTACGGTGGTTTCCTTCATCGATTGGGCTGGCACGCGTCATATAAGTGAAATAGCTTTGTGTACGGCGTAAAACTCCAATCAAACAAATATTTTATGCACAGAAATGTTGTATATGTAGAACAGCCCGAGATAAAAATCTGAAGAAAAAAAACAACATAAGTTTGAACTAAATTTTGTCATTTCTTTTAGCTTGTTCGAAACACGTTTACTGCACTTATGCTAAATATTTGTTAAATGTATTAACATAATTAACTTAACAATGGTGGTAAACACAGTGCCGATTGCGTCTTTATATTTAAATATTAATTTTACTACATGTCAAAATATTAACAGATTAACGCATTCTAAATTTCTTAAACTATTATTTTTTTTTCCCATAAGAACAATAGTTTTGACAGAGTAATTGTTCCAGTTCCTGTTTTAAGTTTGTACAGAGCTTTGGGTCAGCAATCAAGCGATTTCGTGCTGATACGATTTTAATGTTTGCGTCAGAATCCAGCAGTTACAAAATTATTTGATAATACTCCCATATAGAAAAAACCCTCGAGTTTTGCAATATTAACGAGCTCATGTGTCATTTCCTGAACTGAAATATGTTAAATCTCGGAAAGAGTATATATCTTATTTAACCCGCTTTATTGTTGAAATACACAGTGATATGAAACATAAGATCGCTTGATTGATTAATTAATGGTTAAGAGTGCTTTTTTTTTTAGTTTCCTCGGCTTTGTTGCCCTCTTGTCGTATATATGCATACGAGAGGGGTCCAATTGTTATGACGTTTTGTTATGTGTCTCGTGAGTGTATTGACTTTTTCATGAGAGGCGTCGACAGCGGTTTCCTAGAACCTATAGATCAAACACCTATAGATCAAGACAAAATAAAGGTGTGTAAATAATGCCAAAAAATTAATTTCCATTTCATTTATAAATTTGTTTTATCTTTCTGGGAAGATTGGTTCCAGTTCCCTCCAGTTAGAGTGCGATGGAAATTCACTCAAGGCAGCTCAACTCGCGGACCGGTATACCACGAACAACCCTGTGGGCTTCAGTCTGGCAGATAACGCCAAACCTATTGTCATACAAGCTGCAGGTAAGGGCTTAACCCTTCAAAGAACCTCTACCCGGTAATAGTCATATTCCTGTTATACTTAATAAGCTATATTAGAACTTGGTGGACTGGCTTCTGAGCTAAGATAAAATCAATATAGAGCGTTCAAAAACCGACTAAAACTTCTGGATAGTATACGACTCTAACCTCATTCTTGGTCTCTGATTTTTATGTTGCTGAATGGATTGGGTGTGTTATTTCTGGCAGTTGCGGAGTCACCTGCCCGTAGATCGTCATTTGAGTTGATCGTCACGGATGATGAGGATAAACAGTGCCGACATGTATGAACAATAGAATTGTATATATGCTGGCATTGTGCAGTGGACGTATTGGCGAAACGTCCATTGACTGCTTCAGAAATATTCTTCGGGCCAATGTATATTTTAATTGTGTTTATCATCAATTTGAAGTGGAATACTTTATCCGTCAGCGATGCTTCCTTGATAAAAAAAAAAAACAGTTACAGATAATCCAGGTTGTGGGAATAATCGTTTGAACAATATTTGAGTACAATTATCTAGATTTAAAGGCCAACCACCCCCTTAGTTAACATTTAAGTTTTCAACATTTTTTCAATGGGGATGGCTCAGTGGTTAAGCGTTGGACTACTCGCTCTATTCACTCTACTCGGAATAGGTTCGATTCCTTCTATTGACCTTAGGTATATAAGGAAAGTTTTTCGGTTTTTACAAGGTTTCTTTCCGGTTTTCCACTATACACCGGCAACTCAAAGTCGCCATATAGGTGAAATACTCTGTTTCGCCGTAAATACACCAACCAAATAAATAAATATTTCAATGAAAATATATCATCTTTTTAAAGAGGCCAACACGGAATTAAGCGCATTTGTTGTTTTCTGCATCAATCATTTTAATCTAACTTCCTTCAGTGATGAAGTTTTTGATGAGTATATAAATCTTTGTTTTAGAATCCATACAAGTTGATGGAGATCGGCCCGTGATTCTTGTGGACATTGGAGCTGCTGACGGAGGAGCCAGTTTTCCTGCCATCGAAGAAGCTATAAGTAAGTATTCATGTGAGATTAAATTAATTCAAACCTTTACAAAATCGTTCGTATTTTATTGCGTTGATATAATTCTCATCTATAACGCTTAGCGGGGAGTAAGAATAATACAATATTAAACGTCAGCACTGTGCTCAGTAATTGTGATTTTCAATTTCTCCCACATTAAATAATTGTTCTCTTATATTTTGTAAGTTAATTTTATATGTACAGCTTTTGTTTTGTTATCTTCGCACAGTTACACTTAAGAAGAAACACGGAGAAGAACAAAGTGTTCTTGTTGTTTATGAGGATCTCATCATGACAAATTTTACCTCATTATTTCTAAGATTGCAAGGTAATTTATCTTGTTTGCTATTTTGTTTGCATATAGTTATGTAAACATATGAATATATTTAGTCTATGAACTTTTTGTTATGTTAGCCTGTTTTGAATGTTTTTTCACAAAAGGCACTACTACTAACTGTGATATAACATTTCAGTTCCCTGCAAATCAGTGGAAATTTCCACGTTTAATGTCAATTAACAATTGCCGATTACAAAGGCTATTAAACATGGCTTCCATAGAATCCATTTCCGACTCCTTACAGACGCCATCTTAAAGAGGCCGTTGTACGTATTTCCATTCAGCTCTTTTTCACAAAATGAAACAAATCTGCAGCTATTTATTTCTGGAGATTTCATAACCAACTCAAATTTTATGTGTATAAATAATCCCACACAACTTTCAGCTTTTAAATTTCCCAGAACTACTTTCGGTTTCAATAAATACGAGTTTTCGCCACATGAAAAGACGTAACGTAAATTGGGAACAATTCTTTTCTAAACACAGGTTTATGTTTGCATTTTATGTACTTGAAGGAATTGATCCCCCGAATGAAACTTGTCTCACCAAATACAAGAACGTATTTCCATTGGCTAATGCCTGTAATATGTATGCACGTAGCATGCCCCGTTCATCAGTAGATCTTATGTACACAGCTATGGCGGTTCACTATTTGTCGGAAATGTAAGTATCTCAGCACCTAACAGTTTAGTGATAAAGTTTGATGTGTATTCCACCTATTCCGCTTAATGTGAATTACCCCCATATCACACGGCAGACTCATACCGCCAGCTTGAAGTCTGTTGACAATAAAAAATGTATCAAGATTTAACCGCACACAATTCCACAACACAGTCGCAATAGGACTCCAATACTGATTTGTTCTATGGCGTAAAACAATCGCTATCAGTTTTACGCAAGGCGCAATGTGTTCTTGTTCGGTTCCAAACTTGCGTTGAACGGAAAGCTCAGACATAAAAGGTAGCTTAGAGGACGTTCATAGATTAACTTTGTATCTGCCTTTATTACCCCTCGGCCAATTTTGGCCTAGGGGTATTGTCGTCATCATGTACGTCCGTACGTCCGTCAGTCCGTTACCGCGATATCTCCGAAACGAAATCATGTAGGACCACCAAATTTGGATATGTTATGTATCTAGTGAATTGTGGGAAGCCTATCGAAATTGGGCATGCTCGTCACAGAATT
>JAVFBZ010110030.1:13754-24895 GCA_032466195.1 Katharina tunicata | reverse complement strand
ATTTACATGTTACATGTATTGCCTTTTCTCGAGATGCGCCTTTAGGTTATCCAGAACAACTCGCGATTCAGGTCTATCTAGAAACTTGTCTCAGAGAATTGATCTAGAACATGAGTTTATTTATCGACTTTAATTAGTCGATATCCCTGTGCCAGTGTGATTACTCTTGACAAAATATACAGTCATGTAAGTCTTATTCTAGGACTCCAATCACTTATTAAGCTGTCGATTTTTATAAAATGGATTGACTACTAATTTCTTTATGCGATAAAAGACTGATTGGTTAGTTGTTGTGCCTGATTCAGCCCAAGATAACAGGAAACTGTGCTTGCTATACATGTACTAAAAGGCATCACCGCATCACACATTTCAATGCGTTATGTTAATTCACGTGGAGATATACTAACCGCGTATTTCGGCATGCAACTCATGCATGTTATGTGACTATCACTGTTTTATTTTTTTACAGGTAATTAATTCTACACTTTTCTTTGTTGAATTCGAGTGAAACAAAGTGTTCAAAATGGCTTAAAAGTTGCCTAATATAATACAGATATCGATAATACATATTAAGTTATATGTAATGTTTAGGTCTGATAAAGATGGCAAATTTGCATTTTGGGAATATGATATTATTTTGTTTTTCATCTATACATTCTTTTTTTGTAATTTAACATCTCTGTAGATGTCATCATGAAACACAGAACGACTTCTCTGTATGGGCGAGGCACAAATGCGCAGAAACATGATGGGTTGTACCTTCTTATTTTTATAGTATTCTATTTTCCCGTGTTTTTATCTTCGGATGAAAACTAAAATATTTCTTTTTCTTGCAATACTGACCTAATAATTTACATTTTAAAGTATAGCACGTTTGGATTTAACACAATTTTTGTATTCTTTTGATGTTACATGCATACATATGTAATGCGCTGATATATCATGGAGACATATATCTTTTCTCAAGAGTGCCACAATAAAAAAAACACCAAACTTCTGAATTACTTCTCACAATAACATGTATTGACTTCATTCTTGATCCCTTTAATCCATCACAATTAATCAAATTGATATGAGAGGCAATTAAAAAACTATAGTAGGCTGCCTATTTCAGATACATAATTCTGGAATGCAATATGAATTATTTTCTACTTTCTGTGAATTTTTCAAAGATTATAGTTGATTTGCCTGTACACCAACCCAAGCAACCCGGCCAAACAACAGCAAGCACGCTGAAAATGGTATATTTGCACCAACATTTTTTGTTTGTACCAGATAACCACAACAATAACCCACAGGCACAGGTATTAAATCTTGAATCTTACTTGAATTTTAGTCAATTAGAAATCAATTAGATCAATTAGAAATGTGTATGAAAAATATAAATGAAAGATTGAAGCAAAGTGTATAACATTGTAATGATAATCGTTACTTGAAAACAAGTGTTTGCCCTCTCCCAGTTGGGCCTCCGTGGCGGAGTGGTCAAGAGCGCACACTTCTAGGGTGTACGCTCGTGATCTACAGATCCCCCTCATCTCTGAGTCCGCGAGCTCAAGCATTCGCTCGGGGACTGTATGTAGGTTGGTCTGCCAGTTGACAGCGGGAGGTCGTGGGTTTTCTGGGTTCTACCTAGTTTTTCTACAACAATAAAACTGGCCAATGATCTGTAATTTGGACATATAGTCCTGTTGATCTAGGACATCGGAAAAAAAACAATAAATAATAAACAAAGTTTGATAGAACCGAAATTAACCAAGGGATTACGTGTTCACGGGACAGTATGCTTGTAGAAAGCATATACACCCATTTGTGTGCATATATTCCCTTAAGGCCAAAGCTCATAATCCGTTTTCATTTTAAACCACGGGGTGCTGTATAACCATCTAAAATGGACTTGCCTTAACCGAGAGTGTGGTAATGTGTGCAATTAAGATATGCAAATAACATGATATATTATGGATAACAACTCCATACAAAAACAAAATCAAACGACTTTCAATATGTGATACATAGTTTGTATTATAATTTGTATTTGTATCATAATACAAACTATGTATCACGTATTCAGAGTCGTTTTATTTATTTTGGTTTTAGTTAAACCACTCCATACTAGAACCTAACATACTTGATTGGTAGGAGTAACATTAGATATTATGAATAACAACTTCTGGTATATGTGCAGAGCAACGTTACGTCCTAGATGCTAAGACCGTTTCAAGCAAACGTTTGCATTGCTTGAAAACGGTCTCAGCATATTGGCCAAAACGTTGCGCCGGGAATATACCAGAGGTTGTTATCCATAATATCTTATGTTATTCTAAGTGTCTCAACTTCTTTATGCTTCTCAAAGAAGAAATTGATGTGGTCACCTATTATGTGATTAAATTTAATATACCTGCTCAAATTCCGGGTCAACTTCATTGATACCTCTCGCTGTATAGTATTTTGTTATATATTAATATGATGTGCTGGTGTCAAGTTTAATAACCTACGATATATTAGAGAAAACAGCTGTAACACGTCGTTTTGCCGTAAGCCCTAAGAGTTCCGAGTTCGACTCCCTGTGGAGGCAAGCAAATCTTTCTTTCTCCTCCACATTAAAAAAAATATATGTGTATATTTGTGTATGTTTTAAGACATTTCTATAGATTGGTGTCAAAAACCCATGCAGCAGTACAGCGACGAACAGGGAGGTTGCGCTTATACATGTACTATACAGTCCAGAAGCATACAAACATCTTCGCAATGATCCTATTCTATTTGCTCATCCCATAACTCTCACGGTTGAAATGCAAGCAATTGCTTATTGAACTATTTTAGTTAATTTTGTTTTTATTTTCATATGTTGCAAAATTTCAGTGATTCAGTGATCTCCTATCTGTGTTAGTCTTCCAAAATGAAGTACGTCCACAGATCAATTTAGCATAAAATAAAATAAAAGTAACTCCGAATATTGAAGTCATATTAGATATTTCTATATTTCGGTCTATTTCGATGGCTACATAGATAGACCGAAATATAGAAATATCTAATATGACTTCAATATTCGGAGTTACTTTTATTTTATTTTGTGTTAGTCTGACAACCGTGTTTTTTTTAAATTTGACTATACAATTTACCATACGTTTTGCTAAATTTCTTTTTAATTTCTTAATTTAACTAAATTATATTAAGAAAGAGCTTTTGCTATGTACATTTTTTCACACTGGGTTTCATTTTGACACAAGGTAAACTTGACACGTCTGTGGAAAAACAAATTTTGATGGGATTAAGATGTCATTTTGTTTTCTATAACAACAGGTGGCTACAATGAGTGGACGTTTCGCTAGGTTTCATGACTTCTTTCTTAGACACACTGAATACGTATTGAAAAAGCAAATAGAATTTGACTGTGTGCAAAACAAAATGGTTGGATTTGTGGAGCCGGCCTTTGGAGATTCCACTGATGAGGAGAAATACGTTCTTTTTATTGTGATTGTTGGTCTTAAAGAACATTGGAAAATGTGTCTAGGTTATTGGTTTACAACCGAAGTATACCTTAGGGTCATCGTTGAGTATCACCACTGAGGGTTACTGCTGATGATTATTATTACAGCTGATACTACACTCAATGCCATTATTACTTGATATAGGACATCAGGTGACAAGCCTTACATTGGATGACCATGTGACTAATGCAGCCGTTACTAAGATTTTGGGTTTCAACTTTGACCCTTATGATTTCTCCACAAGTTTTATTGATCCCTCAACCAGTCAAAACCAGTACATTTTCTTCGGTTTACACAATATTTGTGTGACGTTAAGGATAGACGAATAGGCTTTGTGAAAATTCATCCAGAAAACAAATTACACAGTTCAGGTGTCGAAATATCATATCATGATAAACAATATGATAAAAATATAAATATGTGTGCATAAATAAAAGTGTATGACTCTGTTAAATAAATAGTAATTAACGTAAAAGTACTTTTAAGTGCCCATTAAATGTATGTACATGTACCTTACTGGGCAGTTATAAACAATCATTATATCACAAAATGACACTGACTATTGCTTTAATACGTATCCTCAGTAGTGTCTTCTTTGAATTGGCTACCTCGTTGTGGAGTTAGTTTCCTTCGCTATACCCTCCTATCCATATTTCATAGACTATTTTTCCTCCAGGTTCATGGGTGTCTTTGACTTTCTGGTTAACTTTTAAAGCTTATCAGGATTGTTTTAGATGTGTCGACATCCCGGAAGTTCCTCATCACTTAGAAACTTAGACAAGATCACCTAGAGCTGTTCTCAGAGTAGTGCGTGGATCTGGTATGTGGCTTATTTTTTTAAAAGTCAAACCTTAATGCAAAGATGATGATATTTACAGTTAAATACTTCTGGGTTATGTGGTTCCCGTTTGAGTATCCAAAATTAAATTCAGCAAAATTTCATTCAAAACATTCAATAAGTCGAAGTAAAATAAGTATAATGACCAATTAATTGTTACCAACAAACTGCTGAAGTTAGACCTTAAATGTAAACAATACCCAATATCAGAAAATCTTTCTTTCTCCTCCACATGTATAAAATATATATATGTGTATGTTTTAAGACATTTCAATAGATTGGTGTCAAAAACCTATGCAGCAGTGCAGCGAGGACCAAAGGGAGGTTGCGCTTATACTACAGTCCAGAAGCATACACACATCTTCGCAATGATCCTATCCTATTTGCTCATCCCAGAACTCACAGTCGGTGATTTATTACGGTTGAAATGTAAACAAATGCTTATTGAACTATTTAAGTTAATTTTGTATTTATTTTCATATATTACAAAATTTCAGTGATCTTCTTAGCTGTTCTCACATCTGTGTTAGTCTGACAACTTGACTATACTATGTAGCAGACTTTTTGCTAAATTTCTTGTTTTAATTTCTTAATTTTACTAAATTATATTTAGAAAGAGCTTTTGCTATGTACATTTGTTCACACTGGCTTTTATTTTGATACAAGGTAAACTTGACACGTCTGTGGAAAAACAAATTTTGATGGGATTAAGATGTCTTTTTGTTTTTTATAACAACAGGTGGTTAGAATGAGTGGAAGTTTCGCTAGGTTTCAAGCACAGGCATTTGTATCAATTAGAGTAATTAACATCTGATTAACGGTTGATTACAACGTACGTTGTAGTTGTTCTTTAACTCTTCATTATAGGTAAAGAACAACTACAACGTACGTTGTATTCAACCGTTAATCTGATGTTAATTACTCTAATTGATACAAATGCCTGTGGTTTCAAGACTTCCTTCTTAGACACACTGGATACGTAGTGAAAAAGTCATGTATCATCATGGCTGCGAAACAGCAAATAGAATTTGACTGTGTGAAAAACAAAATGATTACATTTGTGGCGCCGGCCATTGGAGATTCCACTGATGGGGAGAAATAGGTTCTTATTATTGTGATTGTTGGTCTTAAAGAACATTGGCAAATCTGTCTAGGATATTTGTTTACAAGCGAAGTATAACTGAGGCTCATCGTTGAGGATTATCACTAATGATTATTGTTACAGCTGATACTACAAGCAATGCCATTATAAAATGATACAGGACATCAAGTGACAAGTCTAACAATGGATGACCAATGCAGTCGTAACTAAGATTTTTGTTTTAACTTATGATTTCTCCACAAGTCTTATTGATCCTTCAACCAGTCAAAACCAGTACATTTTCTTTGGTTTATACAATATTTATGTTTAAGGATAGACCAACAGGCTAAAAGCCTTTGTGAACATTTCGCCCGAAAACAAATTACACAGTTCAAGTATCGAAATATAATATCATCATGTGACCAAAAATATGAATATGTGTGCATAGTACAATGTCAACTGTGACTTCCCACAACGGAATGCCACCCATGCATTTCTCAACTGCAGTATCAATAAACTGCAATTGTGGACAGTTAACGTCACTTTCTTTCGTTGTTGAAGTTTAATCGTTGAATTACATTTTTCATCATATATCATGACGTCGAATTGTGTTTCTGTCTCTGCACCTCCATACATTGTTGGGGTCTGACACAGCATCTTGGATTTCTTCTCAGAATCATGATTTAAATCTCAAAGCTGGATAAACTTTTTCGGTTTTCGTATTGTCAAAAATGTATTTTTCCAAACCACATTTGTTTTACCGATGTTATGTTACCAGACTTTCAACGGCAAACCTCGTAATACTAGTCATTGTGAAAAATATAGGGGGTGCTTTACTTTTTGTATATTTAAAGTTAAATACTTCTGGGTTATGTGGTTTCCAATTGAGTTTTCAAAATTAAAATGAGCAACATTTTTATTCAAAACGTTTAATAAGTCGAAGTAAAATAAGAATTATGACAAATTAATTGTTACCAACTATCTTCTAACGTTAGGCCTTAAATACAAACAATACCTAATATGAGACCCTTTCAAGTGGTGGAAAACATTACCAGACTTCTTGTCCATTTGATGGGCCACCTCACACTGTAAGGCCACTTATATCAGTTGGGCTGTCCCAAAACACATGCCGCTGGTGAAGAAAATACAGGTAGTTTCATTTAAGGCAGAAGGCATGCGTTTACTAAAAAAACTGGCAATAGTCTGCAGTCCCGTGTGGAAGAAGTTTTTCATGGTTGTGGTACATTTAGCCCTATGTCACAAAGGTTACTTTAGTAACTATGTGAATTTCAGTAGTGCATTCAAGTTAGAGTCGTTTGGTTTATTTATGTTGATGTTGGAACATCAACTTTCTTATGATTAGGAATAACCTTAGAATTCGTGTTAGACTGCACGGATATTTGTGATCTGGGTTGTTGTTGACTTTACCTTTGGGCTTCGTGTGAGACTACACGAAACCATGTTAATTCGTTTGGTTAGACACCATGGTGTGATATATTCTGTAAATATCTGATTTTGTTAGTGAGCTTGTATATAACGCTGAATTTCCCTCAGTCGGGGCTTTTTGTGTGCTATCTCATGGTGCATTAAGTCAAGCGTGCCATAAGGCCACTGATTGTGGTGATTATTATATCTGAACTTTAACATTTCTTGCATACATCACTCAACACATATCATAAACATTATTACCATAGGTAAAATGGCATTGACAGAGTACTGCGACAAACTCATATCATAATTTATTGCTTGTTCATCCGCTCCTAGCTTGTGCTGGCCGGGGGTAGCTATGACAGTTTGTGGTCAGAATATTGGCTCCTATCTGGGCATCGATAACCTCGATATGAAGAAATGTACCATCTTATAGAATTACGAAACAGTGGAGGTCTAGTAACACCCATTTGTATAAAACGTTCCATTGATTAACTTTATAACCTTGTATGTAATGACTGGACATTGGAATATATAGCTGCGAACGCCATAGCGAGGCCGCTGGCCTTTAACCTGATAAATCGATCTAGGACACCAGTCCACCTATATCACGTCGTTCAGTCCTATTGTTGCACTGATCGTTTTGTAGTGCTAAATAGTTAGTCTAATTCTTTTGTTCTTTGCTGTTAAAAGCAATATGCCGATGTTTATTGGTGCGGAATGCATTTGAAGCTATGGGAGACATTTATGTACATGCCATACAAGTATTGCTTGTTTGTTTGTTTGATTGGTGTTAAACGTCGGACTCAAGAGTTTTACCTATATGACGACTTACTAATCTTAATAGTTTGCGTTGCCGGTGTATGGTGGAAAACCGGTAAGAAACCTCGTAAAAAGCATCCCGCGAACTTCGCAGCCACCGGAAAACTTCCCTTATATACCTAAGGCCCACAGGGGGATCGAACCTTTTTCGGGTACATTGAAGGGGGTTCCGTAGTCCAACGCTCAACCTCGGAGCCACGGCGCGGCCCCTACAAGTATTGCTTGCAGCAGTAAATATACCGGTAATGGTCTACACAATGGTAAGTCATTACACAAAAGCCGATAATCGGTGGGGACGGAAGGTACCATTGGCACCCAAACAGTCGAAGGAAACCATCGTCACTGTAAACAAGACAACGCAGTACATAAAACACGACATAAACAGTGTCCAACCAAAAATCCGCTTCATGATGCCTTTAAACTCAGAACACCAGGGCACGGGAATCTCTCGCCCACCGCTCAACAATATTTCAGCTCAACATATGAAATTTGCAGGAAATATGATCAGCAGCTTCCCGAGTATTGACGTCGATTTTTTACGGTTAGAGAAAAAAATTTTTAGGGTAGACGGCACGCGCTTAATAAAAATAAAAACTGGCAAATGTCTGCTTTCCCGTGAGAAATCTTGGCACAAGAAGTTTTTCATGGTTGTAGTATATTTAGCCCTGGGGATTCCCCGTCCCCATCTGCTCTTTTATGACATAAACGGCATATGTAATGGTGATTGTCGTCGAATAAGGCCTTAAACCAGCAATGTATATTTCTACACCGGACATAGTAGGTTATATATCCATACGCCCCTACAGTTTAAACCTGAATCTCTTGCTGGAATTTTTGGAAAATTACAGCCGTCATAAATTTAATTGTTTCGCCGAATTAGTTTTATTGATCAAAACGCTATTGAAGCCCACTACATAGTACTTTGAGCACTGGTAAAAAAACAAACACACTAAATTGTGAATATCTTTAACTTTCATTTTTTAAAAAAAAAATACCATAGCTGGGGTTGAATGGAGAACCTTCACCTGTCAGCTCTGCTACTCTTTGAACCTTTTGTTGTCTTACAAAACTTAAAAAGTCATCAGAAGATTTTTGCTATTGTGGTTGATTCCAGAGGGACCACATCCTTTTTGTGTAAAACAGTTTGATATTTTAAGGGTTTTCGCCACACAATTGGAGCTCAACACCGTGCATTTGTTTACATAGTGGAGAAAGTGAACTATTACGTTGCATCGCTATTTGCATATCTCTGGCAATAAAATGAAGCTGGGATGCCCAGTCTAGTTTATATAGGTCATTTATAGGTGGCGCAGTTTTTTAGGTGAAGGGAAAGTTTAGCGTCTTAGTCTCTCGCGCCAGCTGCCCACATGCATAGTGGCTATCAATATCCATGAGGCTAAAGTGTGCAATGTTGTTAAAACTGCTATGTACCTAACTCGAGCAGATCAGCCTGGACGAATGCAATTTGATCTATGCAACAAGTATATGGTCACAATACATGCATGAATTAGTCGAAATTTGCGGCTTCAGTGCCATCAAGTGACACAGAATAACGCCCTTACACTCATAAACTTTTGGGGCCGATCCCCTTAAGTATATATATATTTTGTAACATCAGGTTTCTCAGGATCACGGTGTATCAGAAAGTCCCAAGTACCAAGAAGTTAAGCCCCCATCACACCAAACTAGTTCTCAAAAACGCCCTACCTGTCCTAGAAAATCGTAAAACGGGTTGTGGTCGGGGTAGAATGTGACACTTTGGCCAAATAATGTCTATAAAGCCCCCATCAAACCAAACTAGTTCTCACTACGTTCTGTAAAATGTTGCCAGACGGGCTCAAACTGTGTGCGAACGTAGTAGCAACTGTTTAAGATCTGTTTAAGAACTTCATAGACGGGCTTGGACTTGAAGGGTGCTCTATAACTTCGAAATACCGTACTATGAATGGCCAGTCCGAGCCCGTCCATGAAGTTCTTAAACAGATCGTAAACAGTTGCTACTACGTTTACTCCGTTCACACACAGTTTGAGCCCGTTTTGGCAACATTTTCCAGAACGTAGTGAGGACTAGTTTGGTGTGATGGGGGCTTTAGAAAACCATCCACTTTCAGTAGGATATGTTTTGTTTTAAGATCACCACTCGTTGCATTTGGTAGCCTTTAAATCTGTCCGATAGGCCTACACGACGTGTCTAACAATTTAGCTTTCACATTTTTGTTCTGAATAGTCTTCCGTTTGCTTTTTTCGTTGATTATTTATTAGTTCTTATGATGCATCATATCATGTCTTTCATATCTTTTTGAAGCTTATCATTGTTTTTATTTTATTTTCACGGTCCATCGACAGTTCTCGACAAATATAATAACGTGTAGTATTTAGCCTTTGCAATTTGCACCGCATATGCTTCAAACCGCTTATTGTTTGAATAGCATATCCCAGGTTCATTGTATACAATTTGTTCAACACACACACTAACACAGAAAACAACCATTGTGTTTATTAATATAAGATTAATAAACACTATTGTTTTGCCAAGTAAGACCTTAAATGTAACATCGTATTATTTGGCACCAGTACCACTTAGATAAAATGTCCGGATTACTAGAAGATATGGTAGACAGTTCCGAGTTGATTAGCAAATTTTTTATTTTTTTATTTTATTCTGCAATATAATTTGCCTGGACATTGAAATCGGTTGATGGATGACTTTGACTCCCCATCTTCACGGTGTCCGATAGCGATTTTGCAATCGGCAGGATTCAATTTCGGTATTTCATCCATTCCACTGAGTCGACAAGTGAATGACTAAACCTTGACTTAATTTAGGGCTAATACAGTCATTGACACTGCGCCTGATTATCTCATGTAGTACTAGTGTATTGCATTAGATTGAATGTCCATGACATTTTCTTGTAGTCTTACATGAATTTATGTATGACAGCTATCACAGTTACTGAGGCTTTCAATACGGCACTACACAGTTTGAAATGGATGTGACAAAGATATTAAAATCCGAAATATTACATTGGTATTGAATGTTATGTTAACAAACATAATACAAATGCCGATGGCCACCTATGACTGCTTTTTTGATGACCAGAGAGTATATATATATATAGGATCAAATAATGAATGCATGAAAATAAAGCAAATTGACCTTTTAATACACACACATGAATTTCAAAGAGTGCATTTTTCAGGACAACTGTTTCGTTATAACTTGTTGTGTCACATATTTAGGGCTAATGGGTCTACACTTGAATTGATCTGACTGTCATAGATGGAGAACTTCTCCACGAATTCTATTGGAAAGTGTGGCAGCCATCATTTTCACGGGCATTATATATGGTACCACAAATACTTACATTACACTATACACATAACACAAGCATTCATACCGATATTGGCTTATTGGCTTTTAATCCGTATAAGAAAATGTTCTAAACATACAAGAGTAACCATAGCCGTAGTTTAAAGGCGTAGT
>JAVFBZ010110030.1:0-10472 GCA_032466195.1 Katharina tunicata | reverse complement strand
CTTTGTCACAAGCCATTGTAGTTAAGAGACTTTCTTAAGCATTTGAGAAACCAGTCAGAACAGAAATCAGTGGTAACTCAACCAGCTGGTAGACAAAAGGCTGGAGCTCAATGAGGTAACAGCGAAAGTCCGTTCCAATTTCCAATAAATGTTAAAAAATCACGACAAAAGAAAGTCATTATGGTTGTATCCAGTTCAGTTATTCGCAAAATTAATGGGTCATTCATTCATTTGTGGTGATACACACATTGGAGTGTGAAACGAGCTCGAAGGACCAGCCTTGAGTGTATGTTGGTTATTACACTCCCCAGCAGCAACATGATCTAGTGGAGAAACATCGGGAGTCTCTCGGTTCCCTTCAACGCTGGTGTGGTCAAGACGATCAGGATATATTCTCATCCCCAAACATCATCATGACGGCCTGCACTGATTTACCTTATTAGACGATATTTGTAAACGTATAGACCACACAGACTAATACAAACTGAAAACTACTCGATCATTAACAACTTTGCCAAAAATATTTGTTTGGCACCAATACGTTGCAACGAATTCTCGCGAAAGGCGTTGCAAATTTGGTTTTATAGGAGTACGAAAGCGAATGAGCAGGCAAATTACAGCACAAGAAGTAGATGGTACAATAGTTGAGAACATAACATAATTTCTGGCCAATCGACCTTCAAACAAATTTAGTAAACAAGCAAATTGTTCGCGCGTCTCCACATCTGGTAATTAATTGAACTAGTTTATGGCTTATTGGAAGGTATATGTTAGAAATAATACGTAACCAATGCAGAATAAAACGCCATAATGGTTTTCAAAATGACATTGAAATAAAATATAGTTTCCTTCACTCCACTTAATGGACAAGACGTATAACTGGTACGTCAAAATAACAGATAATTTGATGGCAAAAATTTCGTAGGAAATACGCCACGCAATATCCCGTGTCCAAGGGTCAAGAAGATGATGCAATATATTCTGCGATTTGACTTAAATTAATTTATGGATATAAAGCTATTGAACGCGGCCTAGAACTTACATGGGGCATCAGCAATTTCTAGAATCTTATACAAGATGATGGTTTATGCAGATCAAAACCAGGTACAAATTGTTGAATTTTAAATTAAAAGTCTGTCTATAAAACTTGGAAGGAAGCCAGAATTCGACATCGAATTGTTAAGAAATTCAGATCGATGTAGGCGTAAAATCCAATTCAATACTCCGTTGTGTCCATTTGGCATCGGGGGAATTCATTTATTTATACAAATGATATAAAAGTAATGCCTCTGCCTCTAAATGAATAACAGATAAACCGCATAAACTCGGGGAAAGATAGGTATCTGAACGTTGAATTGGGTCAAACTGAAGACTTTCCGCAAAGGGCAAACACTTCCCTTTCAAACGAACGCAAACTATACGGAATGGTTATAACCGAACCAGTGTAAATTAATTTAGATAAAGCTAATTACTCAACTTTACCAAACAAAGATAATGTCCGTGACTGCCAGAAATTAAGTACATCAATAAAACTTTGTAGATTGGGTCAAAGTTAGCGGATACCACATCGTGTTTACCCAAATATAAATTAACAATTCTGCACTTGGCTGGCCACGAAATACCAAAAAGAGTGGTCTGATCAGCCGAAAGCCCTATGTTATGTTTACATTTAACTTAACGCCGGATGCACGAGAAAATAAATTTGACACACTTAATAAATAAAAAAAAAACTGTTTCAGTAGAACAAAAACAAGTAGCATCATCAGCATAAAGGGATATTTTGGGGTTTTCAGTACAACCAGGGATATGAAAACCGATGATATCATTATTTCTTATTTCTTATAGCAAAAGGTTCCAAACGTAACACACACAAGAGTGGCGATAAACCTCAGCATTGTGGGTTACAGAAATTGATTTACTAATATGGCGATTTACAAAAATAGAACTAAAAATATCAGTCTAAAATAAATGAACCCAACGGACAAATAAATCCCCCAAACCATAAGATTTTAAAGCTTTAAACATAAAATCATAGCTAACACGATCGAATGTTTTCTCCTGAGCCAATGACATAAAAGCAGCCGGCAATTTATTCTGGAGGTGTACAATGTCTAAATATTGACCGACTTGGAACAGACAAGTTTGATCAAGTTGACTTTATGAAAGAGTCAGAGAATCGGAAGCAAATTTTATTACATCATCTAGTATGTCAGATAATACTTGGAAAAACTGAATATAAAACTCTTTACACATCAATCTTTCCCGGGTGTTTTGTTTCTGTCATGTCACGTAGGGCCTTCGATATGGGACCGTCATATAGACTAGATTCTTCCTCGGGGGATCTATTGGTTTTGAAGACAACAATTTGACATAAAAACTACACCAATCTTCTATACTTTTATTTTCTATTTTCAGACTGAATTAATGTAAGTAGTTTTAAGTAGCTCTATTGTGCTCCTTTTTAATAAAGAACTTTTTGAAGGCTTTTCTTGGTTATCCATTAATTTGGCTTTAGGGAGAATCGCGACACCCTGTGTATGCTATTAAGTTGAACGTCTTTCGGTTGCTTCTTCAAGTATATATTTGGGCAATATACAAACTAGAGTCTTTCATTTCTTTAGTCCCTATACTTTCTCCGAATTGCTTTAATTTCATTTCTATGTTTAGACCTATGCTGCTTCCCAAAATATATACACAATGACTTAATTTTGGCTTTTAACTTATCACACTGCGAGTAGCAGCTTTTGCCTTGTGAAAAGTATAGGTTCGTTAATTAGGGGTGTATCTACCTGTAAACTCATTACAAAAAGTCTTAACAATATCTGCCTTACCCACCCCCTTATATGGACTTCTACCCGACTTATCCAATGAAGTTGATTCTACAGGTCGCAGCCTAAAATAACAGGATTTTAACAACTAAGGAGGGGCAAAATGAGTCAAAACAATATTTACATGTACGTTCGCGAACATAATTTGGAGAATAAACAAAAAAAAACTGCCTATCTATTTCAATATCAACGGTAACTAGTCTACCCTGGTGGTCATAACAAATTGAAGATTTTATGAAAGAAGAATACCCACCCCTCTACTGTGAAAAGGACCAAAGCTCCAAAAACATTTTCCACCCCATTCTTTTGCGTCTTCTTTTGACGTAATATAAGACCACTGAGCAAAAACAATATCTATTCTATGAGAATGAAAACAAATTCTGCCGACGCAGGCCAAAACAAGCTATTGTTACTATTCGCACCATAGCTAATAAAAAGACTCACTGTAAAAGATAAATAAAAATTCTTATTTACCCAAAATGAAGAAATTAGTTAGAGATAAGACAGAGTCTTGATAAGCACACAATGTACACTGGTTTCAGTAGTTCTGTAGTTCCGTTCGCATCCGTTATTCCAGCCAAAGAACAGAAGAAAAAGTCTTGGGAAAGTCCTGTGTCTTGTATCCATTGCTGATTTGAAGATTTCGCAACGGCAACCTTGTGCAGGGAACGCCCCCTATCTTTCTGCTGGACGGCAATATCTCAATTACAGCTTTTTCTCTGGACGATGAACATGAGGAATCCGGTTCCTTTTACTCCGGGAAAGGGGGGGTCCCTCCAATTAACCCCTTGTCAGCCGTGTCAATTGGCGTGCCAGGAGCTTGCGTTGGGTATTTAAAACGACTTCTCTTCCACACTCAGCTTCAGCACCAGGCTCACGATTTCCTCAGATTTACACATATTGGAACCTAAAGATGGTCTGGGAAATACATCCACAAATGTATTTGGTTCACATCCTCCTGGACAATTCGCCATATTGCAGGATGGGCTGTATTTGAATAAAAACTCCCAACTTACATGTCCGATCTCATCGTATTTCTGGTGTTGGGGTGAACGTCCTCTTGCTACCACAAGAACCGCATAATGATCTAACCGAATTTCATAAGGGAGTTCGTTATACCTGTTTGCCTCTATTTCCATTGTCAGCAAACGGACATCAGTTGTTATGATCGAACCAGGCCTACGGACGTACTCACAACTAACAATTCTTCCGAACACTTCGAACATATGGGAAAGTCCGGCATTGAAAACACAAGGTGGCACCAAGCGCAATCCTATCTGGACATTTGTGACCACAACAGTAGCATCGGAGTTCATAATGGCGTATTCTGAAGACTCAATTGATAGTTTGTAGCAACTTTCGCTGTTGGACAAAATGAAGCTATCCCGTGGAACTCTTACGAAACCCACACGATGCCCACACAATGGACAAAACATGTCAAATGAAACTTACGTGTAAATAGCAAATAATAAGGTGACAAAATATCATGTGAAATACCCCGAGCCATATCACGTGTACACGGATCAAGAAGGTGTAAAATGTTAGACCACGTGACTTTTAAAATAACTGAAGGATACAATGCAAATGCACGAGGCCGAGAACATACGTGAGGTATAAGTAACTTATAAAATGATATAAATTATTAAACTTATTGCATGATAAATGAAATATTTAATAATTTAATAATTGAGATATATGTAAAACATATTTTAAACATAAAAAAACATTTTTTTTTTCTGTAGGACATATGTGTCGTCAGTGTCGTCAGCATAAAGACTGATTTTGGCACTTTCTATACACCTTGCAATATTTAGACCAGCTATATCTAAATTTGTTCTTATCTTTAAAGCGAATGGTTCCAAACATACAATAATGGCGACAATCTACAAACTTGTCGCACACTTCTGGTAATAGAAAAATGTTCACTTATAAAAAATGTTAACGCCTTTAACATTAAGTCATGACTAGCATGATCAAAAGCTTTAAATTGATCCAATGACAAGAGCACAAGTGGTAAATGTTCTAATCAATCTAATTATTAACGGAACTTAAATGGTGTAAATTGTCTCAGATTGAACGACCAGAAACTGAACAGACTTGATCACGGTGGATTATAACATGTCAAACCTTTTGTAATTTATAAGGTAAAACCTTGGAAATGATTTTGTAGTCTACGTTTAGCAACGAAATTGGTCTCCAAAACTTGAGATTATATGTTTGGGTGCTGTCCTTACACATAAGTGAGATATACAACTTAAAAGATGGCTGTCAGACAGAAAAAAAGACGAATCGTAGGCATAATTAATTATTGAAATATCAGAGAATAAGTTATAAAATGAAAATAAAAACTTCTTACATAGGCCATCATTGCCAAGTTTTCCCATTTGTCATGCCACGCAGGGCATTAAAAATCTCTTCTTTGATAATCTGACCTTCCCATATTTTCCAAATACTGAACTACCGCGTAAAATTATAATAAGATCTGATGGATGCAATTTTTTTAACAAATATATATATATCTTTATTGACATCAAGCCATGAGCAAGTTTACAGTGAAAGTACAGATATGGAAGTAGAAGTTGCGGATATGGTATATATGACATATTACAATCCAGCGCTGGGGAGAAGGTCCGTATGTCACGCAGACAAATACAATTGATCTCGGAAATAAAACCCTTTCATTACAAACATCAATACATTTCTAATTACATTAATATTTACGTTTCTTAACAGATGAATAAATTTGTGTTTATTTGGTGGAGATAAATAATAATTAGGAATGTATAATGAGCGTAGTTCTGTATATACGGGGCATATTACCATAAATTGATACTCATCTTCTAAACAGCGACATCGCCGGCATATTCTGTTTGCAAGCTCATTTGTTTGTGGTTTATTCCACCTGCCTACTTCTATAGATAATCTATGAGAAGATAAACGTAAAACATGGCTACTCTGAAGTGCCAAATCGTAACGACAGACAAATAGTATTGCATTCCAAAGTCACAAATTTGTAAATACTTCAAACCTCTAGTACTGTCTTTTAAACGAAATTCCCATTCCTGCGTAACAATAATCAACTAATATAAATTGAACGTTAATTATCTAAATGTCCTTCCAATTACATTTCTTGTAATATAAAGCATTTAAAACAAAAAGTAATTATCAAACGTCAGTTTAAACATTGAAATGTACTTCGATTATCTCAAAACATTTAAGTAAGGTGATATACAAAACAGTTATTATAATTATAATAACATGTATAACTACATCTGATCGATAAGTCTTTCTGGAGCTTGTCTGACTCTATTCGATCTTCTAGGCTCACACATTACATCTGTTTCTTGTGGAGCAACAACTGTGTTTGAATCAGTTACATTAACAGGACTATTTATTGGTTTGCTTTCTCTTAATAATTTGTCAGGAAGATGTAGTGTCATTTAAACTAACAGGATGGTCAACATGAAATGAATCTTTAAGTTTTGTTCCAGACAAATCTTTAATCTGATCTATGTGACGTTTCTACAATAAATCACCATCTACTTGAATTCTGTAAGTAACATGACTTAATCTATACCCAATAATTCCTTGGAGCCATTATAGTGATTTTACAGTTTAGTTTAGTTTAGTTTATTTCAAGGATGACCAACGGGTATAAAAAACCCATTTACAGGCTCCGTATGTACATAATATAACAATACAGGAGAAAAAATATATATAAATACAAATATAAACACGCGATTACATAAAACAGTCCAAATACAAATACGTGCATACACAACATATTCCAAAAAATCTATTTACAATAATAATTTAAATTGGTATATCACAGATAAGACATTATATTCGCTTTCATTAAAACAAAGTGATCTGACAATATAATTAAAAGTTGACTTAATAGATAGATACGGCACTGGGCTGGGTTGCTCAAAAGATAACACAGGTTTAAGTTTGTAACGTCACAAAGAAAGTACATTATGACGTGACGTCGTACAACAATGGTTTAAAGTTAACACCGCTGAGCTATCTGCCTGGATTTCTTTTGTTGATTTTTGCCAACTTTGTTTGGTGAATTTTGTCAACGTTTTTAGTGTGTCGGAGGTCTGTGTTTTCGTCACCACATGTTATAGCATTGCACATGTTATAATATTGCCAATGCTGTAGCGTTGCACATGTTATAACATTACACATGTTGTAGCCATACCCAGATTGAAGGGATAGGACTTTAGTGAGGTCAGCCTTTTGTTTAGGCCTTTTGTTGCAATCCTTGTTTTTACGCAAGCCTTTTGTTTGGCTGTGCGTGGGGGGTCTTCCCCTTGACCAGTCCCTGAACTAGTTTGATCAGTTTCATTTAGCCAGTTTAGAGACTAGTAAATAACTTTCAAGTCACTTTGCTTGTGCCTAGCCAGCTTGCTGGTGGTGGCATTAGTTTTTTTACACAAGGTAGAGCTAACTAAAGCTGCCTCTTGGTACTGAAGGGAGCTTATCTCTTCTATTTTTATTTTTTTTTGCTCAAAGAACATGAATACAACACATACAGCATTCAGACATATTTAATTTCCACAACTTTTTTAGGGTTGATTCATTGGGAGGATTTACAATTAACCAGGACATACGGTTGCTTTGCTTGTATTTGGGTGGCCTTGTGTAGGCTCGTCCCTTTTACAGTATGTCAGTCTGGGGACGGATTAAGAGGCCATCGAGTTTGAAGCTAATTATGAAGTTCAATAACGTTCAGCCTATTGACATTTACCACCATTTAAAGGAAAAGTAGGGCAGCGGCCCTATCGTTTTAAAGGGGCTAGTTGACGAGCCATTTATCTTTCGCGACACCAAATGCCCGGTGTACGAAGTTGAGCAATCTCGTATACTAGTAAGAGTAAAGAGTCCGTTGGAAATAACTAATTATCAAATTTCGTCGGTTTTGAAGGTTCACGGGACGGTACACAGTGTCGAGCAGGAGTCGTATCAGTTCGATAGAACCTTAGAAAATGGGGTACAACGTGTCTGGATGAGCATCCTTAAGTCTACTATTCCAGAAGCCATTTGGGTCTGTTCTAGCTTCCGTTTGACAGTTTGGTATAGAGGGCAAGTACGCGCATGTCGCATCTGCGAAAGTTCTTCTCACCTTACAAAAGGACTGTCCTCTGAAAGACAAATGTCTTATTTGTAAAGAAAGTTCACATTTCCAAAAAAAAATGTCCTAAATTGAACCCTTGTGTGGACTCTGACATAGGTGATAGTGATCAAGATGTAGAAATGAGCCATAGTAATGACGATAACGATTTGATAGACTCAGATGAGAATGGCATTACAATGAATAGTAATACTGACTAATTCACAACTAATGGAAACAAGTACGACTGTAGAGAACGAGGCAGAAGTGCCTCAGGATAATATGGTCGAAGACCTCTCTTTAAAGCAGACCGATAATCAACCATCGGCAGATTGTCAGTTTAATGAAACTCTGTCTCAGTCTTTTTGGAGTGAAGATGGATTTCAAACTCCAGAGGAAGGTAATGTTGACTGCATTAAAAAGGAAAAATAGAAAGGCCGATAAACATAAGCAGGGTGAAGTTTCCCCTGGGAAGTCTTGTATCTAAAAATTATTTTCAAATTCCCACCCAAGACCTATGGTCCGAAAGCAATGATGATTCCGAAAATAAAATAGCAAAAACTGACACACAAACTCTTTGGGGTTCTAGCTCTGTTGAAGGTGGATTAGCTGAGCTACCCCTCATTGCAGACACAACCGATACACAGACTCCCGTGGAAAATGAAACCATGGGGGAATCCATGTCGGAAATGAAACTCTAAAACTCTTCTGGTAAACAATAAATAATTTGTTGGTAAAATGTTGTGCGATATACGCCAAGAAATATCTCTAGTACATGGATCGATAAATAGATGCAAAATGTTGTGCCAGGTAACTTTTAAATTAATGGTAGGATACAGAGCAACTGACCGCGGTCTAGAACATACATAAGGAATCAAAAGTTGATAAAACATTTTACACGAACATGGTTGATGCCAATCAAAATCAGGATGAAATCGACAAAACTTGTGATAAGATTTTACAGCTTCCTGGTAAAATGAGGGACGAAAATCTGAATGAGGCATTGAATTATTTAAAAAATCAGGACGGTGTTTGCGTAATGTGAACCCAATCCAATACTCGGCAAAGTGAACCCATTTTGCATTTGAGTTGGTAATTAAAGTATGCAAGTGAAATAAACGTAAAGCTTCAATCTTGCTTTTTAAATGAACAATTGATAAACCACCAGAATTAGGAGAATTATAAGTGACCGAGCTTTGATCCAAATCAAAAGAACGATATTTCCATAGAAAAGCAAAAACGTCCCTTTCAAAAAGACGTAAAGCATATAACGGAATAGTTAGAACTGAACACGTAATAAACAAGTTTGGAAATAGTTAGTACTTTAACAATTAAACTTTTGCCATACAAAGATAGAGCTCTATTTTGCCATAAATTAAGAACATCAACAAACTTTTTCAAAATAGGATTAACATTTAAAGATATGACATTACGTTTACTAAAAACAACACCGAGAATTTTACAGTGATCTGGCCATGATATCCCAAATGGGTGGTCGGATCGTGTCTTCCACTTACCAAGCCGTAAACCCTTTGTTTTATTAATATTTAGTTTGGAACCAGATGCAATATAAAATTTAAAACAAATAGATAATACATGCTGTACACTACTCTCTTTTGAACAAATACAGGTTGGGTCACCCGCATATAAACATATTTTGGCCCGCTCTCTACAACCAGGAATGTGCAAGCCTTCACATGTTCACATTATTTCGTATCGCTATTGCGAATGGCTCTAAGCACAGAACATAAAATAACGGAGATAAACCACATCCTTGTCTTACACTACGAGTAACAGTAAATGGGTCACTAATATGACCATTAACAATAACAGAACTAAAAATGTCTGTATATAATAATTTAACCCATCGAATAAAAGAATCACCAAATCCATATGCAGTTAAAGCTTTAAAAATAAAATCATGACTTACACGGCCAAAAGCCTTCTCCTGATCCAGTGATAAGAAAAGAACAGGTAAATTTTTTTGGTCAACATAATTACAAATAGAACGCAAGAGGTGAACATAATCTAAAATCGAGCGCCCAGGAACTGAACAGGTTTGGTTTGGATGAATAATACTATGTAAAACACTCTGTAAACGGTTAGCTAAAACTTATAATCGACATTGAGCAATGATATGGGTCTCCAGAACTTAAAATCTTCCGACTGACTGGCGTCCTTACACAAAAGAGTGATGTAACTTAAACGCTGACTATTAGATAAGGCAATGAACCGTATGCATAGTTTACAACATCAACTAAAATATCAGAGAATAGCTGAAAAAAGTGTAAATAAAACTCTTTACATAAACCATAATTCCAAGGGGTTTTATCGCTCTTCATGCCACGCAGGGCAGTAAAGATTTCGTCCTTGGTAATAGGACCATCACATAGTTCAGATTCAGTTCGACTTAATATATTTACGTCTTTAAGACAGTCATTACACGAGTCGTTGTTGATAGGCTCTGACTGTAACAATTTGCTATAAAATGTACAACATTCTTTCATAATTTCCGTTTGGGTAGTAAC
>JAVFBZ010109933.1:0-17568 GCA_032466195.1 Katharina tunicata | reverse complement strand
ATGTTTATGGAATATTTAGAAAGACTTTCCTGTTCTTTGGTTGTCTGCGCTAAGGGGCTTCAGCAATGTTTATGGAATACTTAGAAAGATTTTTCTGTTCTTTGGTTGTCTGCGCAATGGGGATTCAGCAATGTTAATGGAATACTTAGAAAGATTTTTCTGTTCTTTGGTTGTCTGCGCTTAGGGGATTCAGCAATGTTAATGGAATACTTAGAAAGATTTTTCTGTTCTTTGGTCGTCTGCGCTAAGGGGCTTCAGCAATGTTAATGGAATACTTAGAAAGATTTTTCTGTTCTTTGGTTGTCTGCGCTAAGGAGCTTCAGCAATGTTTATGGAATACTTAGAAAGATTTTTCTGTTCTTTGGTTGTCTGCGCTAAGGGGATTCAGCAATGTTAATGGAATATTTAAAAAAGATTTTCGTGTTCTTTGGTTGTCTGCGCTAAGGGGCTTCAGCAATGTTTATTGCATACTTAAAAAGATTTTTCTGTTCTTTTGTTGCATGCGCAAACATCGGCAATGTTAACGGAATTCTTAGAAAGACTTTCCTGTTCTTTGGTGGTCTGCGCTAAAGGGTATCAGCAATGTTTATGGAATACTTAGAAAGATTTTCCTGTCCTTTGGTGGTCTGCGCTAAGGGGTATCAGCAATGTTTATTGAATACCTAGAAATAGTTTCCTGTTCTTTGGTGGTCTGCGCTAAGGGACTTCAGCCATGCTTCCGGAATACTTAGAAAGAGATTATGTTCTTTGGTGGTCTGCGCTGAGGGACTTTAACAATGTTTATGGAATACTTAGACAGACTTTCCTGTCTTTTGGTGGTCTGGGCTAAGGGGTTTAACCAATGTTTATGGAACAATTAGAAAGAGTTTCCTGTTCTTTGGTGGGCTGCGCCAAGGAGTATCAGCAATTTTTCAGGAATACTTAGAAAGTTCCCTTATGTTTGGTTGTCTGCGCTTAGGGGTATAATCACTGTTTATAGAATACTTAGACAGTTTCCTGTTCTTTGGAGGTCTCTTCGCTAAGGGGTATTAGCAATGCTTCTGGACTACTTAGAAAGAGTTTCCTGCTCTTTAAAGGTCTCTTCACTAAGGGGCATCAGATATGCTTATGGAATACTTAGAAAGAGTTTCCTGTTCGTTAGTGGTCTGCGCTAAGGAGTATCAGCAATGCTTAAGGAATTGTTAGACTTTCTGAACCACAATCAACACCAGATAGTATTATCCCAAAAAAACGCCACTTAGTTAACAACACAAATATTATTTTATACTTAGAATGAGTTTCGTGTCTTTGGTGATATGCGGTCAAGGGTATCTATCAGCCATGCTCATGGCATACTTAGAAAGAGTTACCTGTCCTTCGGTGGACTTCGCTAAAGGGTATCGATTTGTTGATTTGTCTTGGCGATTTACATCCTACGCTTGTCCCGCAGTGTCAACGTTTGCCCAGTGACTTTGCGGGTGGTGTCCTTCGTCAATCAGGCTTGTACACCGTCACTTGGGTGAAAAAAACATTGAGTACGGCGTAATAAGTCATGAAATGTAATTAAGAAATCCTCACCTGTAACTGTAACACGATATACTATCGTTAAATCCTTCTTTAAAGTCCAGATCCGGAGAGAAAAACGACGGCAGCTGAAAACCAACCGCCAGTATGACCAGAGACAAAAACACACCTGAGCGAATAGAGAGCGAGAGAATACAGGTGAAAAACAGAGACATCGAGAGAATGCAATCTGACCTGTGCATTTCAAGATAACATAAAATATGAGCTGTTCCAAACGCAAATAGTACCTTAGATCAATTTTCAGTAATATGAGAAGGGGAAACTCTGAACAAGAAAGGCACGTAGACATAAATTATATATTTGGACTTAATTATGCCATAATGATTTAAACGCATATGTGTGTTATGGTATAAGTGTAAACTAATACAACCAATCGTTTCTTCTTCGGATTTTCTCTTATTCTCATAGTTGATCTAATTCTACTATTTACGCATTTAGCTTTTGTAAACGTTTATTGTGTTACGTTCGCCAATGTTAGACAATCGTACATATATTTTCAAATCACTTTTAACACAAATCTTCTCTGGTCTTGTGTTTGTATAATTGTTTTTTTTTATATATGAATTGATAACTCGATCAACGATATTTAAGAAATATTCGACATGACAGAGCACTAAGCTTCCGTCTCAATTCCTGTAACTTTAATGCCATAACTTTTGCTGTTGTTCCACCAACAAAAACATTACTAAGATGAACTTTTTGGTATTTTGATAAGCGACGTTACGGCCTAGATGCTAAGATCATTTTCAAGCAATAAACACAATCTATGCCGAAACGCCGTTGAAAATCCATCTTATAGTCATGTCTTTTTGTATGTAGGCCTACACAACTTCTAAATGCCGCTTAAACAATTTATTGCAACAGTTTACTCACCAAAATAACTCAAAATCAGCAAAAGCTTTCTTCCTAGTTTTTCCACGAAATATAAGCCGACAAATGTGAATATAACATTGACCGCGGATACCAGAGATGACAGCCATATGGCGATACTCTTATCCCTGAAGCCGGCCATACGAACAATAGAGGCTGTGTAGTACCTGGAAAGAAAAGTACAATGTTTTGGGCACATCGTGGAATATAGAGATTTAAAAAAAATATAATGACGATCTGCTTTTCTTTTGGTGCGACATGTCAGTTATAATATATCGAGTTACGTTTACTGCAATAACTTGATATGCTACTAAAGATGCGTTCACATGATGCAATTTGTAGTTACGACTTTAGGGGGTTCCCTAAATTAGCATCTTTTTGATTGGTCGAGTTTTTTTAAAGACAAATAGGGCCTATCGACCAATCAAATCAATATAAAGAAGGGGGCACCCCCGAAGTTACTACAAGTCGTACCGTTTGAATACATCATAAGAAAATATAGTGGCGAACAAATTTCCACATAAGGTGAGTTTGCCACATCGGGATATAGATAAATACTTTTCTTGACAAATCATCGTTTGGACTTACGCTATATAGGAACGAACGACTCAAACACACTTACAAGGCTTCGATTGTGGCGATTTGTGAGTAAGGTGCACGATTGGCTTTCCCGCACTTTCTCGCGTTACTTTTCATATACAGATACCCAGCAACATGTCTTATAAGATAGCGAGACTTGACGTCACGTGGTGTTCTACCGAGCAGAAATGATAGAAGAGCCAATCGTGCACCTTAATGCAATTTATGAAGGATATTATTGACTTACATTACAGTGTTTATGCCGGCTAATTGTTGGAACATCTGGAGAGTACAACCTACAACCAAAGCTCGTCGAGTTGTCGTTGTTTTTAACATTCTCCATAACACGAAACCTTTGTTATCTGTGGAATTTAGAAAAAGGATACATATCAGCATGCCTGATTCGTTTGACATTTGTAACCTAAGCCGATATATGACAGGCTTCTAGTATTTATTTTACGTATGTGTTAATAAAATATTAATCATATCAATTTCTGTCTTTTGTACAAGTCCTCTTTCTCCACTTCTTAATTTCTGTCAGCTCACTTCATCTAAAGTTGTGGCTATAAAGACAATAACACACCTGTCCCTATACTATTAAAGATAAGCGCAACTGTTATTATTATATTGGCAAGTTAAGGGGGCGTAACTTTTTCTTTCTTTGTTTATGATAACTGACCTTTCTGTAGTTTCCTGTCCTCGTTGACGGTGTCTTTGATAAGTTGAAACTCTCCCAGCACCTGATCAGTTCCTCTGATTTTCTTGAGCGCAGCCAGAGCCTGATCGTTCTTATCATGATTGACCAACCATCGGGGGCTCTCCGGCATGAATATAAAGCCTACCATCTGTATCAATGCCGGGACTCCAGCTAATCCCAGCATGTATCTGTACAGACATTGATTGATTTATTGATTTATTGATTTTGATTAATTTTGATTGATTGATTGATTATTTGATTTTGATTAATTTTGATTGATTGAATGATTATCTGATTTTGATTAATTTTAATTGAATGAATGAATGATTGATTGATTGATTGATTGATTTTGATTAATTTTGATTGAATGGTTGGTTGATTGATTGATTTTGATTAATTTTGATTGAATGGTTGGTTGTTTGATTGAGTTTGATTAATTTTGATTAATTGAATGAATGATTGATTGATTGATTCGTTGGTTGTGATTGATTGATAAATTACAAAAATATAATAATAGCAGGTACATAGTAAATAATAGACTTAGAACAATATCGGTGTCCTTTCAGGTGACTATATACGGTGGACAAAGCCATCACTTCAAAATTCTGTTAAAATTCTATGGTAATACTTTTGACTTCATCTTGATATATACGGGTCTCCACGCCTTCGCCCTGTGATTTAAGTGGCCGGCAATTATATTGTTTGTTAACTCGGATACAAACCTCCAGCCCTGGTCCACGTAGCTAAATCCCCCGTCCACCAATGTTGAAACCAGCAGCCCCACGGTAATCATGAACTGATGAACTGTGACCAGTCTACCACGCACATGAGACGGAGCGCACTCAGCTACATACATAGGGACTGTCATCGAGTCTAAACCTGACAAACGATGGACAAAGCATTTAAATGAAATGATTTGATTGGATTGAGAATGTTTTTTGATTATCAGTGAGATTTGATTGTGATTTCATTAGATTTGATTTCAGAATATTTGATTTCAAAATATTTGATTTGATTGTGATTTGACCTTGAGTGTCATTTGGTTTGATTTTGATTTCATTTGTTTGTGATTTAATTTGATCTCATTATATTTAATTTGCTTGCTGTGATTTGGATTGATTGTCAATGTCATTGTCATTTGATTTCATTTGAATGAAAATATGGAAAAACAATGTTAAATGTCAAAAATCCAATTACAAGCATTTTTTTTTGTAAACTCTCCTCTAGGCATTCGGCCTTGCTAAAGAACTTCAAAGCCCATGTGCTAATCGCAGTTTGCCAATTCTTAACATTACGGTTTATTAAAACTTTTGCTAAGGCTATTATATATCTTCAAATATAGCAAAGGGATATCAAAGGAAACTTGTGTTCATAAATAGCTCTTATCAGTGTTTGATCACTGTGGTTAATGTTATGAGTATAGTTGACAGTCCATATGTCGCTGCCTAGTTGAGGGGACAATGGGCCAGATTAACGTTTCAAACTTTTAATTTATTATTGCCGTATATAGGGAGGTTTTACATATATATAACTCAATGTTCTACTACGGAAAGTTGTATGTAGGGAATGCGTTTTGAATCGTTTTAAATATACAAAATGAATGGGTACAATTATGGAATGAAATAAACCGGGTGATCCACGTATTCGGTGACCAGGATATCAGATATGTATACCCGGAGGGGTTATACGGTATATATCCTGACCCGGAGGGGTTATACGGTATATATCCTGATCTTGTATAGAATCTCCTGTTGATCAGTCTATCTGAACTCTAAAACCTCAACCGAAGTATAAGCCTTTAACCCAGAGTTTTGCAAACGAGACGCACAACCAAGCTATTCGTCATACGTCTATTTATTATTTCATAAGTGTTTAATGTCGATCTGAAGGGATTTCACTTCAATGATGATTTTGCGTTGCCGGTGTATAGTGGAAAACCTGCAAGAACTGTCAATCTCCGCAGCAATCGGAAACTTTCCTTATATAACAAAAGTCCCGAGACCGTGAATAGGGAATACAGGGGGTGCATCGTAACAGGGGTCGAGATCCCAAAAGATCTCAACTGCAGAAAATCACCAGTCCTCCTGAAGTCTATATTTATTTTGGCTCAAGCATGGTATTAAATTGACAAATTAAATTGTTCTGAAGTTTGAGTGTTTACATTTCATAAAAACATTATCAGTCATTTATTAACAGTGCATGTGTCCAATCAAATCTATCATGGCTTTTCTTCCAAACTCTTAGGGATCAACCGTCCGTGGAGTATTTTATGTGTCTTGACAGCTGTAATTTGTATATGTTCTTATTAACAATTACATTAGAATGAAATCTTTATTGGTACTAAACTATGGAGGGCCAAATTGCCATTTAATCAAAACTAGATATATCTCTAATTGATTCAGAGCTATCTCAAAATAAAAAGGGATATCTCGAATTAATTACAGATATATATTATTGAATCAGAGATATCTAATCTATTACAGATATGTCTAATTCTCATGAATTGGAGATATCTGTAATTCAATTAAAGATATCTGTTATTCAAGTATAGCTATATCTGTAACTCAATAAGAGATATGTGTGAACTAAATTAGATTTATCTTTAATATAATAAGATATATCTCTAATTATTACTTCCGGTAAATTTGCTAAAATATGAGTGCGCCCTTGTCCACCATACATTTTACTTACAGTAGTTCAATTTAAGTGGCTATAAATGGAAACGAGAAATAAAAAAAAAAATGGAATAGCAGTTTTGCTAACAACTTAGTTGATTCTGTAATTTGATTATCACTTTGTTAATTAGTTACTTCACCTTTAATTTTCTGAAGTTTTGGCAACTATATTGATTGACATTGTGACGTTGTCTTTTTGAATTTTAGATATATCTAATTCCCTCGAATTAAATATATATCTAAAATAATTAGACAGATATCTGGTATAATTACAGATATCTCTAACACGAATTTCTAATTCGATTTGAGATATTTCTATTTAAAAAAAGGATACCTCTAATTCAATGGAATACGAGATATCTTTTTAGTAACAATTTTACTACCGAAAACGATTTTTTGGGTCATTTTTGACTAGACAAGTTAAAATTTATGATCATCTTCATTTTTCTTTGGGAGAAAATTTATTGGAATTAACAGGTTAGACGTCATATGATGAAAACAATACACGTAACCTTTAGTGCGGGTGAAAGTTTTAATTCTGATAACGTGTGAAAAATATGCCAGCGGTCGAAAAAGATGGTTGACAAGGTTGGGGGCAAATGTAACATCGTGTTGCAATTGCCCCTTCAGAATTTCACATGTAAAATATTATAGCTAGTTACTTCAGATAATATTTGCGTGGGTATGTGCTGAACTTTATAACAACAGTCGACCAGGTATTCAAATATATATGCCCCATGAGGAGTGCACGTCATTTACTTCTTTCTTCGTATGTCAAAACTGCGAATCTGAACATAATTCTTAACAGACATAATAATAAACTGGTTCGATTTATTTTCAATTTTTAAAACTATACAGCGTATGACAAGATTTTACTTGGGTTAGTTTTCATTACAAAGATCGCTTATTAATTACATGAATAACATTGCAAAGATCGATATAAAGTTTAATGCTTAAAGTGATAGTGATTGATCGATTGGTGTTAAAGCCGTGCTCAAGGGTATTTCACTTATATGACGGCGGTGTATTCCAGCAGTAGACAGCGACTCTTAACACAACCATAAAACGTGTAGTCACTTAAATGTTTTTGCTGTTGGGAAGATAATGTTCCTCCAGTGCTAATGTTGCCATTGATTTGTTGATTTTTGACGTGTTCCATCCTCCAGTGCTAGTGAGTATGACTGCATGAGTATGAACTGGAAACATACTGCCATTAGCCAGAGAACTAAAGCGATATTGCATGGATAAGTTTCATTTAACTTTACAAAGGATAAAATTAAACGTCAATGCCATAGTCGGATCAGAGACGAGAGAAATAAATGTTTTAACTAACGTTCTACTCTGTAAATGTTATGTTCTGAGATACTAAATTATGTTAAATGAACGTTTAATGAACACGTTAGGTAAAAGTTTTAATCAAATTTAACTTATTGACAAATATATATGTTTTTGTGTGTAATCTTTTGTGTTAAATCCCTGTGCAACAATTTCCCCTTACTACTGGAACAATTTTTTCGAACCCAAGATTTTATTGGTCAACAGGAAATCAATCGTCCAAATAACTACAATATTCTCCATTAGAATGTTAAGCTTTTGAAGTAAACGAGACTTATTAGACAATATTAAGACACAAGAGTTCTAAAAGTCGGTTAAAATTTGTGCAACACGTAGATATAAAGCTAGAGTAACCCATGCGGCAGATGAAAAAAATCCAGTCTCTAAAGAAAAACGCCCTAGATTTTAAATATTTTCACCGTTTGACTCGACCAAATTTATTAGCTATCGTTATTAGCTTAAGAATATGTTAAAAATAGATCTTGTTCAAGTTGTAACTTTGCTGGGTTGCCAAGGATTTCAAAATATCTTGGCACAAATGTTGACCATGACGAGACAGTTTGTCCATGCAAGACGTTGATCTGTGGCTCGAGGGTTGTTGTGCAACGAATGATGGGTTAGTGTGTCGCGTTCCAGGTCTGTGGCCCCAAGGTCAAGGACACAGATAGATGTCCAGTCTAAATATACCGGTATGTTTAATATAGTTCTTGTTCAGGCTGTAAGTTAGCTGTGAAGCAAAGGATTTCAAAATATATTGGCACAACTGTTCAGCACGATGGACAGTATGTCCCATACAAGACCCTGATCTGTGGTTCCAAGGTATATGTCCAGATATATCAAATTTAAATATTTTTGCTGGCTGTAACTTTGTTGCGCCACTAAGGCCTTCCAAGGTCAAGGCCCAAGGCCCACTGCTTATCCCCCAAGAGTTTATAACTGTTTTGGCTATGGTATAAGCCAGTTGTTTTTGATAAGCAAATATCAATATGAAAATAATCAATCAACTTTGGAGCAAAAATGCCTATTGTATTTTTACCCCGTGGTGAATGGGGTCTAGATCTTACTCACTTGTTGGCGCTTTTGTTGTTCTTCTTGTTGTTGTTGTTGATGTAACACTAACTAAATGGACTATTTCTCTGTCAATAGTGTTAGGATTGTTCTGAAAATTGGGCAATATATACCTGATAGTACTACGCAAGTCATAACGGAGCCGGAATTTTCAATTTTACCATGGTTTTCTTAAAAAGCGAGTTTATAAATGCACACAGCACAAATGTCAAGGCTTTGAGGCATATTTTAATAATACATGCTTCACAAATGCCAAGGTCTTGAGGCAGGTATTATTAACACATGCCTCAACACCTCGACATTTGTGCCTGTAGCCACAGGATTTGTATTTGCTGCAGTCCACGGGGTATGCCTCGCAGTGTCGACTTGTTTCAATAGACAAACCGACGTGAACCTCTACCAGGTCAGGAAAGGTGGCATAATTATGTTGATAGCTGCATATAAATAACGCAGATTGGAACTATTAGTCAAATGCTGTAACATCTTCGGATTGTGAGTACACCTGTGTGTTAATTATCGTAATTTATTGTGAACTTTATGTACTTTTATGTGTCTTTCCATTTTTTGCGAAATGGAATTCGGTGAAGGCAAGCAACACAGATTTTTAGATATAATTAAAGACCGGTTAAAGATCCCAAGAATAAACAGAATCATTAGTTAACGGCTGAATATACACTACTGAAACACGTTACGTAGCAACTGACTGAAATAGGAGGTTATAAACTATGATAGTAGTTGCGCTTTACTGTCAACTCTTACGTCTTTTTGCCCTGGAAATCAAAAGCGTATGAGAAATTTAAACGGCCAGTTATAATTAATTCTCCAAGGTTATTTTAAAGATTTGTCACTAACTACATAAGCAAATATATGCTCAAACAACTCATTTCTATGATAACCTTACTGTCTAGGTTGACCTTATTTTTCGATCTTTCATGTTAAACAAACAACCTGTGAGAAAAAAAACTCTGTCCGACAATTTGTGTATAAACACAATGTAATCGACAACGGCGTTGAGGTTGACCGAATTTACTTTTTGTAGGTCCTGCGTCCTGCAGTGCCATTGTGAACAATGTCAGGAGGTCCTGTTGAAAATTATAATTAGGCCTTGTTGATATACTCCAATGTATTTCCCAGCTGATATTCATTGATTTTATCATAAAATACAAGCTAGACTTTTAAAACTACTTTTGGGTTTCGTTAAAATGCAATAATTTAAAAAAAAAATGCACTAAGGTGTTCTTCAAAAATATTGGGTTTTCGTTGAAATACATTAAAGTCTGGTTGGAATGTATGAATGTCTTGATGAAATTAATTAAGTTTCGGTTGAAAAACGGTAAGGTTTTGTTGGCATTAATTAAAGTCTTGTTGAACTCATTAAGGTCTTCTTGAAATTCATTAAGGCCTTGTTGAAATAAATTGGGGTCCTTTAAAAAAAATTCAGGGTCTGAAATAAATAAATTAAGGTCTTGTTAAAATGCATTAAGGTCTTGTTGAAATGCATTACGGTCTTGTCGAAATAAACTGAGGTCCCGTTAAAAACGTGAAGGTCTCATTGAATATGATTAAGTTCTTCTTGAAATTCATTAAGGTCTTGTTGAAATGCATTAAGGTCTTTTTGAAATGCATTAAGGTCTTGTTGAAATGCATGAAGGTCTTTTTGAAATGCAATATGGTCTTGTTAAAATCCATTATGGTCTTGTTGAAATGCATTAAGGTCTTGTTGAAATGCATTAAGGTCTTGTTGAAATGCATTATGGTCTTTTTGAAATCCATTAAGGTCTTTTTGAAATGCATTAAGGTCTTTTTGAAATGCATTAAGGTCTTTTTGAAATCCATTAAGGTCTTTTTGAAATCCATTAAGGTCTTGTTGAAATGCATTAAGGTCTGGTTGAAATGCATTACGGTCTTGTTGAAATGCATTACGGTCTTTTTGAAATCCATTAAGGTCTTTTTGAAATGCATTAAGGTCTTTTTGAAATGCATTAAGGTCTTGTTGAAATGCATTAAGGTCTTTTTGAAATGCATTATGGTCTTGTTGAAATGCATTATTGTTTTGTTTTAACAAAGTGGGCACACTCTGTACTTATTTAAGTCAAATGTCACTAAGAAACAGTCTGGGTGAAATAAGTGCCGCGGTTGGTAAGTGTCATCAGTTCTTATATACCCCTGTTTTGACATGGTCCCATTTTTAACTTTGACTCCTTATGTTACTAAACACGTCTAGATGTTGTTAGCCAGGCTATTAACCAATGATACTGTAGTTGTGATTACATATCAACTCGTGCAATGATTTCATATTCACCGAATTAAAATTTCTTCGTTATCTTCGTCTAGATAAAATACACTTATTCTTCTATCCTGGTCCTGCCGGGTACATAATAATGTTAAATTCTATAAGGGGCATTTATCAGTTGGACATACTAAATAAATGACTACATGGATTACAACAACTGCTTTATTATTGTGCAACGTTTTGATGTCAATGCTCACATCGTCCGTAAACTTACACACACAGATCAATATATCAACTTCCAATCAAATCACCCCATAAATATAAAATTATATAATTATAAAAATATAGAATTATCAGCTCCTTAACCGGAAGAGCAGTAAATGTGCACTCCGAAGCCATCGAATGCACTGCGCACATTATCTCGGAAGTGATACGATCATTGCCATTTTGGCCAGAACTTTTTCACAGCTTGTGGGTCAAACTGCCAATGTACACAGGTTCCACAGTTTCCATTTATTTTACATTCAGAAAATAATTTACTCCTAATCTAAATATTGTGCATTCAAAGCCATACGAAATTCGTTCGATTACCCTATATTTTTTAACGTGTTCATTGTCCACACGGCGGTTAATAGGCTTACGGCAAACAAAATGTATCATTTTGATACATATTCATACACCTATCACGGCCGAGCTAAGTGATGACAGCCAAATAACGAGAAATCACAAGAGGTTTTGCCGATTAGTAAATGTGTGTTCACCACAGGCCTTGAACCCAGAACTAGACCACCTAAGGCGAGTTCTCAACAATCGGAACAACTACCTGGACACCTTAACCAACCGAACTCTCAGCCAAATCTTGAAGAGTTAACAGAAGCCCTGAAGCCCAGCACCAAAAGATCCACCCCATCATCATAATCACCCTACCCTATGCAGGAATAATGTCGCAACAATTTAAAAGATTATTAAAAACAAAACGCCAATATTGACTGTATTTTCTCATCCGGTTTAGCACTAAAGAACTTGTTCCAAGCCTCAAGAAAAAACATGATACCACTGACTATTGTCTAAAATTCCCTGTAGCCTGTAGGCCTAATATATATTTTTGTATCAATGTAGAGAAAGAACATTTTGCTTGCCTCCACCGGGATTCGAACTCGGGTCTCTGTATGAACAAGTAAGCCAACCGTCATTATATTCTTTCCTAATCATGTCAACATTTTGTATATAAAGTAATGTTTATAGATCATTTTTCACATGCTTGAGAACGATGTCAGCATCGACATCGAAACGTTCCACAATAATAAAGCAGAAGTTGTAATCCACATAGATTTGTTTTACTCTTTTTAATGTTATACATATGATAATGACCGATAAAGTTGGGCGACTTAACAAGAACCAAAGAGTTGTTCTGTGTATATTTATCATGTATATTACCACGTTATACGAGAAATAAGATATCTTTAGTATTGCTTCGTTAAACGACATACATAAGACGATTTATCTATGTTCAAAATGGCTCATGTTAGATAACAAAGTTCAACAGATTGTAACTGTAAAAAAAAAAAGAAGTGTTTTAAGAAAAATTCGAATTGCGATAAAAATATCAAATATTTGGTACAAATAATAGACTTTATGCAGTAAAAACACGCGTAAAGAAAATGTCGTCTGGTTCTTCGGGTAAACAGATTGTAATTGTAAAACAGAATGAGCGTTTAAAAAAATCAAATTCCGAGTTATATGACAAATATTTGGAACAAATAGGTAAAATACGCTCAAAGAAGATGTCGTCTAGCGCCTCGGGTAGCATACTTGACAAAATAAGATAATTTAGTTAATTGCTCGAAACTGACACGAAGTACTTTATTAGTGGCTCTGTAGAATAAACACGGACCGTTGCATTCCAATTGTACTAGAAAGAAATGTCCCCTGACGATAGCAATGGTCCTTCTGCACTGTTTACTCTATCAAACTGTACTCATAACATTGCTCTCAATCCACATGTGGAATATAGATCAGAATTTTCAACCCGCCACACAGACACTGCCTACTTTCTGTCAGCCAATCAAAAACACTGTACCACTTCTACTGCCAGGGAATTGTTTAAACAGAGGAAGAACAAACCTATATAGCATATCGCTGTTGCCCTGTACATATTTTTCTTGTAGGTTTGGTTATTAAACATTTCATGCGTAATTTTTCTCACAATCTCTCAAGAGCGATTGCTTGACTGACTGATTAAACAACTGCTTGATTGACCTATTAACTGCAGATAGAATGACTGAGGTGCACACGCAAGCACGCGAGCACACACGCCATTTCGCACACACGTACTCATTTGAGATAATTCTGTGTCAGCTTGGCCTAATTCTTGATCTTAACAGAGACATGCTGATAGCATTGACCTTCAGACGTGTCTTATATAAAACATCTTAACGATTAAATACCTTTGTAATGCAAACAAATTTATAACAAAACTTGAAACTGTGTTGATATTTAAATCAACAAGTAGTCTTTATCTATGAAGTTCATTTCTGCGCGTCCATAGAGGTTATTCAGGAAGATTTCAAGGAAATTGTTTGATAGCCAGGTGCGTTTAATGTTTTCACCGTTTTTCTAGACAGGTCCTAAACCGATCGTAAGATGTTATAGACAGATCCGCCCTAAACAGAATCTTCTGAGGTCAATTTACCAAAGTACATACTTGATTGTAAGTGTCAAATGTCATCAGACATGCGCCACGGCAAATCTGTGTCAAGGAGCTATGTCAAAGCTGCAAATCTTCCGTTAAAAATTGAAATAACAAGGGATTGATTACTTTTAAAGAAATTGCAATTGTGTACGCATGTGTGTTTTCTCAAAGCAGTTATACGAAATAAATACCTTAGCACATCGAAACCCTGAATTCTTGCAACTAACATAAATAAATTTTGCAAAAATAAATAAATAAATAATAAAATAGAAGCGTGGCTCATTTCGTCGATTGATTGACTGAAAATCAAGGAAATTATTTTCTCCTAAAAGTAAAGTCTCATAAAATCTTTTCTTGGGTGTAATTTGCTTCAATTAATCTCATCTAAAACAAGTAAGAGTTTGGTATGAACCAGGAACTAAGCACACGCAAGATATCGCTATAAGCGACTTGAGATGTCATCGCCGCCATCTTCAAATCATGACGTCGTTCACAAAATTAGACAGGTCAAAAGTTGTGTAATAGTCCAAATAACAATCGTGAAGATGTCTCGTGCCGGTCTTATTTTTAGACCTTAGCAATTTATGCGAGCGTCACCGCCCCCTCTCCGCCCCCTCCGTTTCGTTTGCCAAGAACAAAACCAAGAAGGAGAAAAAGAACAAGACGAGACGCTCATCTCCTGGAATAGTTCCTGCTACAAGAAACGAAAGCAAAGCCTCAAAGCAGGCAGGATTTGTGTACCCCCCAACACATCCCACCCCTTCTCCAAGCTCCTCCATCAACACCCGTTATCAGATATTTGTTAATAAATGAGAATATTAACGCTAACTTTATTTTTTGAACCAGATGTGAACAATGTGTATATTTACTCCAACTGTTCTGTTCTTTAACGAGGCATTGCAATTACATGTAATTACGACAACTGTATACATCTTTAAAGCGATATAAGAATATGAATAATTCCATCAACTGTACTTTTTTTATTAAATTTCCAAAATTTAATCTTTTGTTTACCGACCAATTAATGTTAACGTCTGGGGCGACGTAGTATTTCATACGTTCATACGAGACCATTTAGCCTATACGCTCAGCCAACGTCAAACAAAAATATTTGTTTGTGAACTCATTTGTTTCTTCTATCAATATGGATACTGTATAAATTCAAACGACTCAAACACATGAAGATATTAAATCCTTCATTATTGCTCAGCAAATGATGTGTTTCGCTCTTTTGAGTCGTAAGATTTCTTTTATTAATTCAACTTTCTCAAATTGAAAAATATATACATACAATATTGTAAATCGTGCCAGATAATGGACGTGAATATTTTTTGATGGATGAATGCATGTAATGCTCTATAGATACTCTCGGAGAAGTTTTTCATTGGATCTTCCCTTCGTTAACTACAAGAAATTTCGAAAGAATGTCATAACTCTAAATAGTCGTTTGTGAACCCATTTTTTCTTCTATCAATATGGATACTGTATAAATTCAAACGATTTAAACACATGAAGACATTAAATCATTCATTATTGCTCAGAAAATGACGTGTTTCGCTCTTTTGAGTCGTAAGATTTCTTTAATTAATTCAACTTTCTCAAATTGAAAAATATATATATACAACATTGTAAATCGTGCCAGATAATGGACGTGAATATTTTTAGATGGATGAATGCATGTAATGCTCTATAGATACTCTCGGAGAAGTTTTTCATTGGATCTTCCCCTCGTGTCGTTATAGGTAACTACAAGATATTTCAAAAGAATGGCAAAACTCTGAATAGGTAGTTCTTGACAAGATATAAAATTATTAACGAAAAACATGTAGAACACACGAATACTTGCCTATCCCAATCCCCACTATGACCCTTCCGATCAGCAACATCGTCACATTCTGGCTCAGTCCGAGGACCAAAGCCCCTGCCAAGAAGACCACGCTCGCGATTAAAGTCGTGGGTTTTCTGCCCAGCAAATCGTTTATAAAACCTCCGACAATAGCGAATACGGCGGCGGCTCCGACAGTGACGCTGATCACCAGCTCGTGGTAGAACTCGGTCAATTGAAATTCGTCATTTATAAAGAGCATTGCACCTGACACCACCCCTGTGTCGTAGCCGAACAAAAAACTTCCGAGAGCGCAGAGAAATGTCAACAGGATCACATAGAAGGTGGTTTTGGCCGGTGGTTCGTCCCCATATTTCGCTGTCTCCTCCTCGGAATCGAGATGGCCATTTGAAGAAAGTCCATTCTGATAGATTGTATCACTCCCAACAAAGCCATCGTTATTCACACCGTTAGTCAAGTCTGAATCTTTTGTCGACATCTTTTGTCCGCTTAAGAGGATTAAATATGACACTCAGAAATATTCCTTGAAACAGTTCCTGTCTTTATCGATGAAAAGTATAAACAAAATGTATTACTAGAATTTTAATTCCGTGTTTGACAAGAAACTTTTCTTACAATTGATTTACCAAGGCTTGTTCTTATTCCCGTTCCACAATATTGATGTGTGAGTAGTGTCGATATCAGATCTGATGCACACGTCTTCACGATTGTCTACAATGTCCAGGTGCGCTGGACAACGCCTTGTCTTCTAACTCAAACCTTATTCCCAAACCCTCCTATCGGCGTTCTGCTGGCTGTCAGCTTTTAAAACCCCGACAACTTTCTAACAGCTATCTCAGATTGTCGCCGATTGGGTCAAGTATTGCTGATCTCATTCTCTGATAAAAGCTGTGGCAAAGAAATAAATATACACCGAGGTATGGAAGCTCATTGCGGTCATTGTGATTCCAGTTAAAATCTCGAGTTGCCGACGTCGTTGGCTGCATTGAGCTTCCATACCGAGGACACTGAAGTTATTTGACATCGCGGATTTATTTGACAGGATCTGCGATAAATAATAACTTCAAGAATGGATAGAGAACAATTCTCTGCACTGTAGATGTTGTTTATTTCAACTCTATAGCGAACAGGAGAAAATACATGAAATATACAACGCACATGCGCATAATTTGTTATATTAATAAGGGAAGAAAAAATTTGAAAGTTGGTAAATATTGAAACGTAATGAAAACTAACCCAGCTTAATATATGTCATTTATGATTAGGATCTCCGGCGATTAAAATCGTTTAAATTTGTACAAAGAATGTGTTTACTTATACTAGTATGACAAATCGTCTAACAAAAATACCCGATTTGTGGGTGCGTATGTGACTTTTAAGTTAATAGTAACTTCTTTTAAATGGCATTTATAGAAGCTGGATACAATATAGAAAATAAAAACTTGTATGGATAACAACTTCTCTTTATTTTCTTATATTTAGAAATAAAGAGAAGTTGTCATCATACAAGTATTTATTTTCTAAGTTAATAGTAGTATGTGAGCGAAACGTTTAAATAAACTGGCCTTCAAATAGCACGAAGGATATATTATTTCACAACAGTACAATAATATTCTCTCATAATTATAAGTTACGTTAAGCCTTCATTGTTAATGCCATAAACTGAAGAAGTAGAAATGCCAGCGTAAAAAATTACCCTCAAGTCACTATTGTGGAATGCATTGATTCACAATTGAAAGCTAAAAAGTATTTTAAAAAAACAAACATTAACTCATACAAAGCCAATTGATGCTGGGTGCCTGCGTTAATTTTTAAAGTCACATACGCACCCAAAATTTTGATTTTTCAACTAAATCCGTTTGCCTTGATTTTTACAAGATTTGTTGTTTGTTCATAAATTAAAACAGTCACGTTCAAATATAAATTATTCATTGGTACAAAGCTTGTACGGACCAGGAGAAATATAGCAGTTATTTGAATTTAACGTAAGGAGGGCTGGCCATATTTGCT
>JAVFBZ010109860.1:7900-21701 GCA_032466195.1 Katharina tunicata | reverse complement strand
ATATATATATACTGGGACATTATTTTAATGACATTGACCAAGGCCTAGATATTAACTTCAACGATAATCTCCCATATAAAGTCTAGGTCTAGTTTTAGGTTTCAATTCCAATCACAAAAAACTCCATGTATTTAAAAAGAGCTAATGTACCACAACATAGTCTATATCTGACAGCTTACCAAAATCTTTGTTTAGACATCTATTACTGTCTGGGAAATTCAATGTAGCATAATTATGGCCGAGAAAATCAATAAAGAAATCCATACTGCTTTCTGTTTTCACAGTATAAATATTCAATAAAAACATACTAACCACTAAAAGTTTTTATGGCCTTGCAAAAAACGATGGATGAGATTCGGTGTTGGTCCAGCTGTGGACAATTCATCAGGTACGTCTAAAACTTAATCTAAATCTTCGCCCGATGCCTAACTATGAATCATATATATACCTTGCATTCGGAAAAGGACCTTGTTCTTGTTGTAGTTAGTTTACATAGGTAACATACTTGGAAGACAGTTTATAATATATAATATTGACCAGAAGATGACCATGCAGACTTCCGGTTTCTTTTTTTTTCCCCTTTATTTTGGTATAACTCAGGTTTGTACTCCAACAAAATCACGAAGATTTGCAGCACTAAAAAACTACTTTTTTAAAGAGCAAAATAAAGTATATAAACAGTGACATTTAAGCAATAGTTATCTACTTTACATATGACATTCACAAAATGTGAATACACAAGTTGACCTTTCAATGAGCGTTGTTGGAAGCAGCGTACAATGTGTGTACTTAAAACACGGTTCTACAGTTTCCTCGGCATTCGACATTTTCTACTCCGCTTCGGATTTAATTATTGCTGATCGATGAGAATTCCTGAGACTTGATTCAAACAATTTACATGATTTATTTTATAATTACCAAGTGCAGCTACAATCTATGTGCAAACTCTAGCCAAATCCCCCACATACAGTCGTCAAGATAAAATTACAACTACTTTACTGGTAAATCTATTTCAATAAATAACTATGGCTAGCTGAAAGATAATCCATATGGTTCAATCATTATGTCTACTTAAGTCAACACGCTCTACTGCAAATGAAGACAGATGTTGCCACAGCCCTATGTCTGTGTGAGAGCATGATTGGTTTTGTTTTCGGCATTTCCCAATGGTAAAAGGTATACGTGTATTCCCCTTACATCGACTGCACGATTGAGTTTAGAATATACACTGATGTTAAACAACAGTACAGTCAACTAAGTGACAAAATCCATATTGAGCCTACAAGAAGCTACAACCATTTCAGTGTTAAATAGTCGATAGTCTGCCTATCAGAATAAAAGAATAGATTGTCAGTAAATGCTATGGTTGTCATTTTGAAGACTGACTCCCGACACTGATGTTAAACAACAGTAAAGTCAACTAAGTGACAAAATCCATATTGAGCCTACAAGAGGCTACAACCATTTCAGTGTTAAATAGTCGATAGTCTGCCTATCAGAGTAAAATAATAGATTGTCAGTAAATGCTATGGTTGTCATTGTGACGACTGACTCCCGACACTGATGTTAAACAACAGTAAAGTCAACTAAGTGACAAAATCCATATTGAGCCTACAAGAAGCTATAACCATTTCAGTGTTAAATAGTCGATAGTCTGCCTATCAGAATAAAATAATAGATTGTCAGTAAATGCTATGGTTGTCATTTTGAAGACTGACTCCCGACACTGATGTTAAACAACAGTAAAGTCAACTAAGTGACAAAATCCATATTGAGCCTACAAGAGGCTACAACCATTTCAGTGTTAAATAGTCGATAGTCTGCCTATCAGAGTAAAATAATAGATTGTCAGTAAATGCTATGGTTGTCATTGTGACGACTGACTCCCGACACTGATGTTAAACAACAGTAAAGTCAACTAAGTGACAAAATCCATATTGAGCCTACAAGAAGCTATCACCAATTCAGTGTTAAATAATCGATAAACTGCCTATCAGAATAAACTAATAGATTGTCAGTAAATGCTATGGTTGTCATTGTGAAGACGTGATTCCCGCGGATTGACTCTCAATCTGTTAAGGATAAGATACAGGCGACGAAATCTAAGATACTACACCGGAAAGTATATCATGTTGTTCAGTTGGCAAAGCGTCGCTCTACCTATAACGGGTTAACATTTTCTTAGATTGACACCAGTTGAACTATTAAATCGATAGAGCCATACACTATGGAAATGATTTGCTGTGATCTTAAGCGACAGGCGTATGGTTATAATTTTGGAGCACACGACTGCGGTGGTCGATTAATTCACTAATTCATCCTGTGATACGCTCTCATATAAACAATAGAGAAAAACTTAATCCATCGGATTTTGAACACCAGTAACAAAACCGTAAGTGGAACGACCTTATGCAACAACTAGACAAATGTATTTAAAATGTTACGTTCAAGAAGTTCAAAAGAAAAACACAAACAAAGCCCCCACAAAAGTTTGAAGAAATAGAGAAATTAACGAAAACTTGAATCAAATCAAATCAAATCAAATCAAATCAAATCAAATCAAACTTTATTTAGAGTCGGTTTTACAATGAGTAACATTAGCCGGAGGCTACTTATGGATGGCCTCACTCAGCATTAAAAATGTTACGTCCAAAATGCTCATAAAGAAGATACAAACAACGCTCCAAGAAAGGTTGAAAATATCACAAAAATAAGAAAAAAGCAAAACTTAGCTTGCCTAATATACATCTTTCACCTGAATATTGACTCTAATGTTGTTATTAAATACTTGAAAATCCGTGTATAAACACCAATACGTAGGCAAGGTTATTAGATTAAAAGTTACCATTAGGCTGTACATGTTTAAAGTACGGGTATAACTTCATCTTAAGCGACGTGTCCGTCAACATAACATAATCTCTATGTAACAGCTTATAGGGCCATTATTAATTGATGGTGGATTCCAATCGTTGTCATGACTTACTATAGTTTGTATATTTTGAATATCAAAACCCTGTTCCTAAATGCTTAAACCTCTCTCACAAAGACCTATTATAGCGTACAAGAGAAACAAAACTCTTTAAGGACCTATTGGTTCAGACAAAACTCCCTTCTGTATCGGATAACTCATAACTGCTGTTATCCTTACATTTGAGACAAATGTGGTAATTTTTAAATCCACATGATATTCTTTTCAGATTGTATCAAGATATCTGCCTAGATATCTGTGTGTGCTATACTTTCAACACATATGTTCTCCACCATGTAACGTATAACCTTTTCTCGAGACGCCTGTATATAGGTTACTACATGGTAATAGAATATAAGTAAATCTACCATTAACTATTTATGTAACACCAACGTACTGTCGAAGGTTTTATGTGCCAGTAGTTCGCAGATCAGTTAGATAACCTTAGAATAAGAGTAAAATATGCATATAACTGAAGAAAGTATAAATAAAGACGAAATATATAATCTATACAAACATGACTTCCTTGTTCAGAGCTTTTTGTCTTCTATATCATTCCCGAAAATACCGTCATATCATCGAGCAGCTTCGGTCATATTTCACAAGCGGTTCATTAGACTTGCTCCCCTGAGCAATGGTCTGTCTACGTGTAATTATAAAGTGTGAAGATGGAAAAGACCCGTTCCTTACGGCCTAGGAGTTTGAAGTTTTTTTCTTTGCCACTGTATATAGAGATATGTTTATAATTCTCTTTCTGTAAATTATTCAGACATAAAAAAATCCACACAAATTGATAAAAGAGTTTGGGTTGGTTCAATAGTCTATTACATGTAATGCGCTCTGACATGTTCACCTGGAGACAAATACTTTCGAACCACTTAATTATCCCGTCTGCAATTCCTTTTGCAAACAAGAGCAAGATATTTACTTGGAATCTGAGACCGTTCTATCCGAAAAGCTCTCCTTTATACGTTCACAACCAGGTTTGTGTATTGAACCAATCTTCATTCGCAATATTGAAACAGCGCAATTATTTTTACTCCAAGAAGATTGTTTAATCATTTGCTTCACTTATGTTTGTTGGTCGCATGTAAACAATTACAAAATGTGTATTTTTTTCCTACGATTGTAGTGAAGTATTGCAATCCTTCATAGAGAAAGATTCGCAGCCTTTACTTGGATTAAAATTCGTTCGTTCTACCGTGAGCCTCAGTAGCTCAGTCGGTTAGAGCGCTGGCCCTGCTAGCCAGAGATCTTAATTCGAATCACGGTGGATTTCTTTCTCAACATTTATACAAAAATATACATAAACATAATTCATAGAACAAAAACATGACTAAGATGGATTTTCAACTTATGGTTATATTGATAAGTGCCGTTTCGGACCAGATGTTTAGACCGTTAAGCCCACCTTCTAAATGCCGCTTAAACACAATAATTCATAGAGTAGCATACGTGTCGAGAGAAAAGGTTTGACCGCAACTTACATAAATGGTACAAATAAAATGTGTTCATCGGTATGCCCAGAAATGTTTTTCTGGTTATCTACCATACATCGGCAAGGCAAAGTTGTCATATAAGTACAACAATGTTCAGAACCAATGGAACATCTATGTGTATTATCGGAAGCCCTAAATTGGGAAATTATTGAAGAAAAGGTGAAGGTTTTATTCAAACAAAAGCATATACATGAATCCCTTTATGAAATGTGAACAACAGTGACAACAGTCCATTGCGCTGGGAAGCTTGGGCTCCATATATGTCATGTCTCTGTGGCAGACAAAGTCAAGAGCTCGCTGGTGGCAGAGACCTCGTTTTCCACGTGTGCCCAGTAGGGCAATGGAAGCCAATAGCGACCATACATGCTGTCGTCCTTTTTAGTTTCTAACAAAACAAAAATGCGAAACAGTGAGGCCACAAAAGCGCTAGACCGCGCCTCGATGAATGAGAAAAAAAAAATTATATATTTTAAATTATTATTAAAATTGATTATTAGAAAATTATAACATCTTTTTAAATATTATAAATATTATTATTAATATTGCGAGATCTCGGGCCTTTTAAGTGTTATGCTTGTGACTTTTTTTGTAGACTGTAAAAACGACGACAGCATGTTTGGCCGCTATCGGTTTCCATAGCCCAGCGATATATTTCCATCCTGTCACAAACATATGCTGTATTTTGCACAGATTTTCTGTTCATGAATGCGTGCGAACACATCAATTTCAGATCAAATAACAAGTAAAAAGATTTTCCACTGACAATATTTATAGTAACAACGCGAATTTATTTTTTACCAAGTCGTGTAAAATTGATGCATTCATGTAGGATGCCTATCGCTTAGCAGATGTTGTGGAAATTGTACACGGTTCACTTCAAATAGGTCAGCATATTGCCTATGGCAGTGAGAATCCCGAGAAGCATTAAGCCGTGTTAGTCCAGTAGCGCTTTTCTCACATTGTCCACGAGGTCGATTTGATGATGTTGCTGCCACCAGGCATTACCGTATCTATGAAGGCCAGAAACTACCGTTATTGAGTGACGGGGCGTCCACTTAGGTCTCCTCAATATTGGGAATCTCCGGAAAACACGGTTTTACACAGCTTCAACACAGTTCCATATTTTCTACACGCAATGGAAGAGAGGTAATGGAACCAATTTCCAGAACCGACTCAATAATGATCCTGTAAAGTGAGAATATGTGTCCAAATGCTGGCCAGATCCCCTCCACGCAATCATTCACACTTCATTACAACCACCAGACCATTTCAACAACATGGATATTAGTAGTAAACAGAATTTGCCTTGAAGAAAGCTTGGGCCGAATTGTTGCTCTTACTGCTTAATGTCTTGATGATTAGTAAAAGGTGCATGTCTACACTGCAAGTCTTGATAAATATTTCCCACAATGTTTCCTCTCTGCGGAGGTATAACCCATCAGAAACGTGCCAACCCAAAGTTTCATCAATTAATGTTCTGATTCGTTTCACATAACATGATCTAACATTTAGTTCATGATATGATTATGGTAAGTCGTCGTTAAAGTTGGTTTAAAGGCTCATTTTAAATCAGTGACAAAGTTAATTGAATTTTATATTTTATATCAAATTCGATAATAAATGTCAAAATGTTCGTTCCATTATACTGAACTGAAACAGCTGATGTCCTTACACATTGCAATGATTTGAAGGTTGTCAACTACATATTGCTATTGCTATAATCAATACTCTGTCTCAGGAGAAAGAGCACCATTAAACGTATAGATATTGTGGTATACGAACAAATGTGTGGTACATTTAATCTGATTTAATAGTTTAACCCTAATGACTTAAACTTTAATTAAGATTTCCAGTAATTTATCTTTAATACAAGCAACATGAAAGCAAGTACGTACATTAAATGCCGTTTTAATTATCTGTTTTGGCTTCATTTACGCTTTGTGTAAAATATGTGCAGAAGACAAGCCATAATGGTAGTTCAAACATCATAGTTTTTACATTGATGATAAGCTCCCCATGATATTAACCCGATCGATAGAACCAGCACAATAGGGTGGTCTCGTGGTTTAAGCTTTCTTTGTTTAAACTTGGCACACAAACCGTTTTCGACATATTAATCTATAATATAGTCTATTGAAGCAAACTTCCATTAAATTTTCTGCTTTGTTTTAATTGGAAGAAATTGTCTCAGCATGCACAAGACCTTGCGTTGGCAGTGAAAACAGAGGAACGTCAGTTCCCAAAAGTGTTTTAAACTCACGAAGATTACAACATTTGTAAATATAATATGCTTAATACATGATCAATTATCAATATTATGCTTATGTAAATTGATAAAAAATAAAAACACTGCGATTCCAGCGAGATATTGGAACCGTTCTAAGGACAGGAAGGAGCTAAAATTAACCTTATCAACTGCGTCAATCCATAAATTAATGTATGTCGTTGAAGGTATGACGAAGAATTTTGTCAAAAAAATTGTAGTCAAGATTTGCCGCAGAACTTAAATAATTCGTTTTGTCAACATTAACTAATAACAATAAAACAACGAGGTCAAAGATGGGACGTTTCTCACATGGAAGCTGGTAGCAGCTAGCTGAAAACCATCCCAAAATTAAATAATCAATGGTTTGTCTGTGAGAATGGATTGGTAGTAATTCATATGGGTGTCGCTTTGAACACAGACGGACTTTCTGCGCGTAAAGTTCCAGACAGCGAAGACAAAATATTACATAACAGACCAAAATTATGTCATTATGATAAACTTTATTTTTGAGTTATCAATAAATACTTGGACAGACGTGCAAATCCGTGAGCAGGTTGTAATTTTGACATCTAACCAGGCGGTCGGTTTGTCGCCTATGCTTTCTATAATTGATTCAATGTTTTTATCAACAGTTTATCAACAGACTAATCAACCCAAGTTTTTGTCTGGTGCTATATATTGTGAATATACCTAGGGTGCAATCTGGTCATATACCTGAAAAGTGTAGGCCTATTGTGCAGCTTGTCAAAAAGATTTCAAACGTCGATCTATCTGAATTTGAACTCAACATACGAGAGACAGGTAGTTTTCTGCGATGACTAGATCTAAATATTTACATATAAATTTACCGTTAGATCAAAGGCCTACGTATGTAAAGAGCTTAAAATCTACATGTTCTACAATATAGCATAGTCTACAGCTAACATCAGTAAATGGAAATCAGTTGAGAATATCCCGGTTAAACGTCGCCGCGACTCAATAGTTTGTGAGGTGGTGACCTTTTATCCTTCTGAATTAAATTCAAGTGTCGAATAAATATAATTTCATAAAGAATGATTCTGATTACTTAAACTGTAACCTTACGCTGAGCTAACGATCACAGGCTTTCAAAGGATCTATGTGGCAGTTCTCAGTAAAGCTGCGTTCACACGGTGCGACTTGTAGTATCAACTCGTCGAATTCGACTGAACAGAGCAAATCGATGCGACTTTAGTTGAATTCAACTAGTCGAAAGCGAGTTGATTGAAATAGGACGTGATATATTTCTTTCGATGAGTCCAAAGAATGAGCCAATCAAATTGTGACATTTGATTGTAATGGAGTTACCTCCCTTGGTTCAAATTTTAACAATGTCACCAAGGCCAGAGGCGTTCCGCTTCATCGAAGATCAGCTGCTTGTGCGGTGTAACAGTGTCCATGTAATGTTATGGCACATAAAACGCAACGATCACAGCAAGTGAAATCATGGCAACGAAGTTACGTTATTTACTAAGTTCTCGCGAGAAGTGCATCGCATTCGACCCTACACATACAACTTTTGTTGATACGACGAGTTGATACTACAAGTCGCACCGTGTGAACGCGGCTTTACAAAACGTATTCACTTCGTGTCTCTCTGTCCCCTTGCATAAAATAGTCTTTCGTTGGTACACACACGAAATACCGGACCGAAGAACACTAATTATCGAACAGCCTCAATCTTGTTTCAAGAGCGGTTCAGTAAACACGTTCCGTCGTTACTGTATATAATTAAAAAGGTATAGATGGAAAAGATCCATTCCGTTAATAGACAGCGGTCTAATCTTGATGTCTTTTCAGGGTGACTGGTACATGTATATACATAAACTCTAAAATCATCCTTCTTAGAATAGTGCTATCGGTTAAATCGGTTATCGAGGCTAAGTCTCTGAAAGACTAAATTCACTGGATTCCAATTAATTTTGTATACCAAACCTTCGCTAAGATTTTCCAGACTGTCAGGGGCTATTCTTCATTGAGCCTGTGTTGACGCAATGCAACTGTTACATAAGTTTTCGTGGTCATTTCACACGTCAAATGCGTTAAGTTTACAATTATACTTCATATCTAAAGCGTCAATAAGAAAATACAACGTAAATGTAGTTTACAAGTTGTGTTACAAAATGTGTATGTGGCTAACATACTATGTTAGAAAATGTATTTCTCTGCCAGACCTGTACACAGAAATCAGTGCAAGAATAGGGACGTGCCATGTGTTAACAATGAACAGCGCAAGCAGCCCTTTTGGAACTGGACAATGGACTGCCATGTTACTCCGCTGCTTACAAGTCATGTCTCCCTACAGCAGACAAAGTCAACACATAGTTAAGGGCAAAGGTTTCTCCGTTTTGTGTTTTCCTATTTCGATCACGTCTTATGCTACTCGCTGATACACAGGCAAACATTGTGGCAATTTACTGTACATGCAATTTAATTAAGGTGTAGAACCAAACATAGCTTACCAGTAGCAGTCCATCTAGAATACACACGCATCTTTTTATGTCTCGTTTACGACCCATGTTTGACTGAGACAGACGACAGCCAAGTTTCCGTTTACCCGACCATTTATAATATGCTCATTGTTTACCGATAAATTATCGGTTGTGAAAATTGTGAACGGTATACTCTCAATACGTTGTCATACTACTTGCAGCAAACTATTGAAGCATCCGTTTCCCTGTAAAACATTAAACCGTGCTAGTCCAGTGGCAAATTTAACACATTACTCACAAAGTCGATTTGGTACTATTGCCATCAGAATTTCGCAGAATCTAGCGTCTCTAGTGACGAGGCGTCCACTCAGCCAGGTCTCGTCCCTGTATTGACAGCCTGTGAGGCACGGTCTCACACGGCTTTCTCAGCCCTCGACATTTACTACCCGGTCTTGGATTAACTTATCGGTGATCCATGTGTAGTCCTGAGACTTGATTGAGAGAGTTTGTAGGACCTCTAAGGTGAGAATCTATTCAGAGTCTTGCCAGATCCCCACAGACATTCATTCACTACATTACAATCACTGGGTCGGTAAGTCTACTTCAGCCACATGGATATTTGTCAGGGAATGAGAAATGTCTGGAAGAAGAATCGAGCGTTTAGAGTCTGTCTTGTTGGTTCTGTCATAACGTTTACCAATAGCTGCGTATGTTCGTGGGTGTAAGGAAATATTGTCCCCCAAGTATACCTCCCGGACGGCATAGAATGACATAAACTCATTAAGATTCCTTTGAGTTGTTTTTGTGTTTTCAGTTGGATTTACCAAGCGGGAAAAACGTTTTTTTTCCTAAACATATTTATTTAAATTACAGTACACTTTAAGCCATTTATTAATGACAAATTTATATACAAACAAAATAGATCCTAATTCTGCACTTAAGATTTAAATAAATTAAACAATAGCAATAAAATAAAAGTTAGTGTAGTACATTTACAACTTTACATGTAGGGTATGGTAGGTAGGATGAGATCAGACATGGCCTGTCTGGGATAGTTGGAGGAGCATGGTCAGGAAAAATGTTATTGTAGTAGTAATAATTTGCAAACACTCAATAAAATATCCTTACTAATTGCATTGGAAATTTCGACAGATCCATATAACAGGATAGTGGTGCTAATAGTATCTGTATATCCAATAAGTTGAATATCTTGTAGCACTTTCTGGCGCTGTAAATGATATCATGGGGAAAGCAAAGAATGTTTTTAATGAATTTTATACTCCAGTCGTTCAAAGAATGTCAAAATGAGTATGTACGGGTGATACTAATTAAGGTAAAGACAAGAGAGTTAAGATAGCATCAAATGGAATGCTTTAGGCACTCACAAGAAAGATCAGATCGCCGCAAGATCATTAATATGGTAATGTCATATACAGTCAAAATCAAACACAGTTTTGTGTTGTGCAAAATGCATTATTTAAGCTGGTCGTCTGTTATTTTCTTTAGATTAAAAATTAACCAATTAACATATTTTGCGTCAGTATTCTAAAACTACGTATCTCCCCCAATAAACCTTAGATGTGATGTAATAAGTGTTCCATAATTAAATGGTGATAGTTTTGCCAACTAGTTTTACTTCATGATCAAAATTAATTGCGTCAAAACACATTAAACCGTTTACACCAAGTAAAAACAAAAGCCGGACATTTCCAGCCTTGGGGCTAAAGACCATCTAAATGTTAAATAATCGACAGTGTGTCTATGAGAATGGATTGTCAGTCACTGATATGGGTGTCACGTTGAAGAAAGGATGACCCAAACAGACTGACATTCAACGAGTTAGGAGCTCTAGAGCTGGAACGAAATGTAAGATGTTATATTTTGTATACTGACAATAAATCCGTGGGTAAGTGAGCTGTCGTGGGCTTTGGTGTGAACTTGTGTGGTAAGCGCGTATAATGTGAGCATGTGGAGTTTCAAATAGTACTTTTAAACAACTTAAGCCAAGTGCCAGATATATAGTCGAAAGATTGATTCTCATGTAGTTAACATGAAGATGAAGGCCTTTAGTGTTTGCAGTCATTATCAATTGATCGTGTATCCTATAAATAAACATGTCATTCAACATAATCTATATTTGACCATATACGTTTATAATAGCTAACAGGAATCGATATATTATGTTCTTTTTTACACACGCCTGTTATTGTCTGAGAAAATCATCGAAAACCTTCATTCTGTCTCTCTTTTTTATTGGAATCGTAACCATAGATACATAGGCCTACATATCCCTCGCTTATAAGTGCTTTAATAATAGACGTGGGTTGAGAAGATTAACTTCAAATTTGTTAAGGTGTTCAACTAATCCTACAATCCCAGTACACGATATATAACACACTTAGAGATCGTTCTAATATTATTTACTGTGTCTATTCAATATCTCAATAACTTTAAATGATTGGGAAACAAATTTAAAAATAATGATCTAACGGATTGGCATTTTCTACAATCGAAGTGTTTATAATTCAATCTCACAGAATGTCAGTAACAGTACTCAGGCTGTTCAGTCAGCTACATCCTATATATAACAGCATGTAATACATATTAGCTGATAATATATCGACAATATTTAATCCAAAATCCTGATTAACGAATGTCATGCTGGTAATTTTTTGCGACTAAAATAGATATTGGCCTGCTACATTTAATTGAAGTTTCCTAAGCTACAACAAAACAGTGAACATTTTAATTAGGTTCAAGAATTAACAACATAATTCTATGGAGCATGGATTACTGATTAGATTGGACTTGTCTCGGAGTTTCTTCGAACTATTGAACATTTTTTTCTCACGTAAAGGCTGTTTTCTGTTGATGGCTTTCAGTTGTTCTAGAATTTCGATACTGCCAAACTGGCTTTGGACACTGTACCAACTTGGGAAGCTAATATGATTAAAACAACACAACGTTTATTAAACTAAGTTAAAGTGCTATATTAATTCGATAAATTCGTTTCATATCGACAGGAGGTACAATGGACTTATTTTATCAACAAAACATATAAACTAAACACTCACTTTAGGTATATTTATACCTATAGAATACGTCGCAATAAAGAACCAGCGTAAGTTTGCGATTGAAAAAGAACTTAAATAATATATATATATATATATATATTGGCCCTGCTAGCCAGAGACCCGAGTTCGAATCCCGGCGGAGGCAAGCAAAATTTTCTTTCTCTACATTTATACATAAAAATATATATATGTTGTATGAGGTCACGTCACAATATAGTTTCTTTGTCACGCTGTTCATTTAAGCCTGGTTTAACTTTTTGAACAACCCAGCCCAGATAGTTGAAATAAGTACGGAAATCAATGCGAAAGACCCTGTGATATGCAAACAAAGGGCAGGGCAGGCGTTCATTCACGGATGCATAAAAATCGACCGCTGAGAGTCCATTGTACCCAGCTGCCTCCGGTAAAATGCATGTCATCTCAGTGTAACAGACATGTCAGGTTAACGTTGGCCCAGGATTTGTTTTCTATATTTGCCAAAGATGATCATATGCCAAACATATGCTGCGCTGTGGAAACATGTAGACATAATTTGTGTACAAACAGGTCAGCTTCGATTTAGAATAAATGATAAAAAGAGCTTACCAATAGCAGTCCATCTAGTATACACACGCATCTTTTTAATCCCCGTTTACGACCCATATTTTGACTGAGACCGACGACAGCCAAGCTTCCGTTCACCTAACCATTTACACTATGCGGATTCAAACGGAATGCTTATTGCTGAACAATGGTTGTGGAAATTTGACAAGGTCCACTAACAATAGGTCAGCATATTGCCTTTGGCTGTGAGAATATCCATATCCCTGTGAAGCATTAAGCCGTGTAAGTCCAGTAGCGTTTTTCTACCATTGTCCACGAAGTCGGTTTGATGTTGTTGATGCTGGCAGGCTTTCGTTTGTCGGCGAAGAGCACGAGCTGCTGTTATCGAATGACGCGGCGTCCACTTAGTCAGGTTTTCTCTGTATAATAGCAGTTTTCGGACGACACGGTTCCTCACAACTTCCTGGGTAAAAGACATTTGTTACTCGGCTTCGGATTTAATTATCGTTGATCCATGTGTATTCCTGAGACCCGATTTAAATAATGTTCAGCTCTAACTCCACAATTACACTGCGGATATTCATGTACACTGCACTACAACCACACGAACGATTAATTCATTAAAGATAAGATAGGGAACTGTAGGTACATAACGAAATCGCGTTATAGTCCACAGTGGTATCACAGTCTTCAGAATATTGACAACATTTTTTCTCATTTTGGTCGGCGTTAAAATATAATAGTGCTTGCTCTATTATCACTAACATAATTAAATGCCTGCTCTCGAACGTTAGAGAAGACAGGTTTTGATCTTAACAGCACCATTCAGAAGAACATTGGCATAAGTGCGATACGGTTTTTATAGATGTGTTTGATTTATAAAGGTACCATTACAATATACATATAATTGATGATATGAAATGTTATGTTCTCTTTTTCGTTTTCAGGTTTATTTTTATGAAATTTTCCTGTTTGCAAAGTTATAAAATTAGTTAAGAAGG
>JAVFBZ010109859.1:2554-27329 GCA_032466195.1 Katharina tunicata | reverse complement strand
TCGAGGAGTTTGAGTTATAGTTGGACGATGTGATGGGTAGAGGAGTTTAGGTTATAGTTGGATGATGAAATGGATCGAGGAATCTGGGTTATAGTTGGACGATGTGATGAATGGACGAGTTTGGGTTATAGTTGGATGATGAAATGGATCGAGGAATCTGGGATATAGTTGCACGATGAAATGGATCGAGGAGTTTGGGTTATAGTTGGACGATGTGATGGGTAGAGGAGTTTAGGTTATAGTTGGATGATGAAATGGATCGAGGAATCTGGGATATAGTTGGACGATGTGATGAATGGATGAGTTTGGGTTATAGTTGGACGGTGTGATGGTTGCCTCTCTCGGTAACCAATGTTGTGTTATTTGCGTCAGATTATTCTACTAGTCAAACGTACGATATAACCATGTTTAACCAAGTTTTATTTATTGCCGATCACGTTGACTTATATATTAAATATTAAGTCAAGATGAACAAAGATGCCGGAAGTGCTATAGACTGGTTGTTTTGTTTATCACCTGTATGGAGGACAAGTGGTAATTCTGGGTATTAAAACAGATCGCTGATAATTCTGGATATTAAAACAGATCGCTGCCAATTCTGGGTATTAAAACAGATCGCTGCCAATTCTGGGTATTAAAACATATCGCTGCAAATTCTAGGTATTAAAACAGATCGCTGCCAATTCTGTGTATTAAAACAGATCGCTGCCAATTCTGTGTTCTAAAAAAGATGGCTGCCAATTCTGGGTATTAAAACAGATCGCTGCCAATTCTGGGTATTAAAACAGATCGCTGTCAATTCTAGGTATTAAAACAGATCGCTGCCAATTCTGTGTATTAAAACAGATCGCTGCCAATTCTGGGTACTAAAACAGATCGCTGCCAATTCTGGGTATTAAAACAGATCGCTGGCAGTTCTGGGTATTAAAACAGATCGCTGCCAATTCTAGGTAATAAAAATGATCGCTGCCAATTCTAGGTATTAAAACAGATCGCTGCCAATTCTGGGTATTAATACAGATCGGTGCCAATTCTGGGTATTAATACATATCGATGGCAGTTCTAGGTATTAAAACAGATCGCTGCCAATTCTAAGTATTAAAAACAGATCGCTGCCAATTTTAGGTACTAAAAAACATCGCTGCCAATTCTAGGTATTAAAACAGATCGCTGCCAATTCTGGGTATTAAAACAGATCGCTACGAATTCTGGGTATTAAAATATATCGCTGCCAATTCTGGGTATTAATACAGATCGCTGCCAATTCTGGGTATTAACACAGATTGCTGCCAATTCTGGTTATTAAAAAAGATGGCTGCCAAGTCTGGGTATTAAAACAGATCGCTGCCAATTCTGGGTATTAAAACAGATCGATGCCAATTCCGGGTATTAAAACAGATCGCTGCCAATTCTGGGTTTTAAAACAGATTGCTGCTAATGCTGGGTATTAAAACAGATCGCTGCCAATGCTGGATATTAAAACAGATCGCTGCCAATTCTGGGTATTAATACAGATCGGTGCCAATTCTGGGTATTAATACATATCGATGGCAGTTCTAGGTATTAAAACAGATCGCTGCCAATTCTAAGTATTAAAAACAGATCGCTGCCAATTTTAGGTACTAAAAAACATCGCTGCCAATTCTAGGTATTAAAACAGATCGCTGCCAATTCTGGGTATTAAAACAGATCGCTACGAATTCTGGGTATTAAAATATATCGCTGCCAATTCTGGGTATTAATACAGATCGCTGCCAATTCTGGGTATTAACACAGATTGCTGCCAATTCTGGTTATTAAAAAAGATGGCTGCCAAGTCTGGGTATTAAAACAGATCGCTGCCAATTCTGGGTATTAAAACAGATCGATGCCAATTCCGGGTATTAAAACAGATCGCTGCCAATTCTGGGTTTTAAAACAGATTGCTGCTAATGCTGGGTATTAAAACAGATCGCTGCCAATGCTGGATATTAAAACAGATCGCTGCCAATTTTGGTGTTCCCCTATACAACGTAACCTTTACTTGTCACAACCAATTAAGATTCCCTTACAGAATCAAATTGTGAACATGCATTCACAGTATTTTATCAACATTAGTGTAATTCATTCGAAATAAATAATAAGCATTCTATTCAAATGAAAGAACATTTAAGGTGGTGTTGCAAAGCGCAAATAACCGATATAAAACTTGTAGGGATTGTAGGGAACACAGTAAAAGGGTTTAGTATATCTCGTGATAGGCACAGGAAGGTAGAACATATAAAATCAAACAGCCTATACATCCTGTCTCTGAACCAGGCAAGTGATCGCTTAGAGGCGGTACAGACAGGTAAGTAGAAAAGACTGATACCATATAATGCTTTCTTTACGTTTTACATGGACATCGATCACTATTAAACATAGGATATTACACAGTGAAATTTTGAGAAGGTTATAACTTCTACCATTCACGTCAGCAATATGATGGTATGCAAACATTAAATTATTTTTTTTATCATATACCTATGAGCCTCACCCACATACTACAGAGCCATCGGATAATTTTCCAAATCAGATCTGTTTTCTCTGAATTCGGGACTTTTATCATCGCGTTCTCTACTGGGGAATCCCGATGACTGTTTGGTAGAAAGCACCAAAAGGTGAAACGAGTGCAGAATGACGTCACGCGATAACGTCGTCAGGGTTTTATTTTGAGTAGTAATATATGTAAACAGACCCCAGGTTCCTGTTTAAAAGCCATTTCCATTTAATCTGACTTGTTAATAAGTACATTTATATTACTCAATATCGTTTACTTTAGCTTAAATCTGGCATCTTTCGCTGAACTATTTTAAATAGCGGTCTTCGCATTGTTTGAAGTAGTCCTTTTCAGCCGAGAGTCCGTGAAAGTTCGACAAAATGTCCCCCCAAAAATGGTTTTCTCGTGAAGTATTGAAGGTATATGATAAATAGATTATAATGACAGTGCGGGTACGCGCCATTGTACCAGCTCTCTTTGTCTGAGGTTGGACTGCGTATCAATCTCGCTCTTCGAGCTCGATTGATACTGCTTTCCGACCTCAGACAACTCGAGCTGATACATAGTCGCGTATCCCGCACTGTCATTATAATCTCTATATCTGTCTGAATTGAGAGTTCATTACAAAAGAAGAAGCTGTTTTGGAACGTTTAAGCAAACCTTCGAAGAGGTTTCGCTGATCAGGGCTAAAGGCAAGCTAATGACATTACTTAGTACGCGATTTAAGATAGTCAAATAATCATCTGTTGAATAATACAATTAAAAATGGTGCTTAAGATTTAATCTATATTGCGAATTTTTTGGAGGAATATCTCAGTGACGTCACTATTGACAATCGATTGAGAATGGTTACTTTACTTCCCACATCCTCTACTATAATGATTTGTTCTTAGTTCCAACTATAACCCAGAGGTCGTAACTATTTGATCATTTTGTTAAGCGAATATTGTACTCGTTGGTTGTACATATTTATTAGAGTAAAGACCCAATTCCACGAAGTCGACAAAGACAATCAGGACAAATTAGGTTATTTCTCGAAAATATAGTATATTTTTCGAGGTGTATTTCTCGACGTGCAATAGCTATACCACCCAATAAATGAGTTTATCAACTTGAATAGCTAGACCTTGAACTCAGAAACGGTGCATCCTCCATTTTAGAAGAACTTAAGCACCGCTTTGATGCTTGACCTTTGTAATGCATGAATATTTGTCAAGAAACAAGGTTGTGCAATGTAGAGTCTGCTAAATATGAAATTTCCGAAAAGGGCAACTAAAGTTTGCTTACATTGGAATGAGTGGGTTATCTCACAGCGGATGGTTGATTGGAGATCAATAGATCTATTGAGTATCATTCAAGGTAGAATACGTAATGACTTGACTGACTTCATTCAGTCTAATCTATATAAAAAAGAGGGGCCTTGACTAAGTGCCATAATCTTGTTAATCACTTAACGCCTTGTCAACAGTTCACTATCAACGATTTGAACAAGCTCATGTGAAACTTAAATATTCATTAATAATAAGAAGAATTTCAAATTAGATTTCGCACCAGAATAACGTTTGAGTAGTTATCTATTAATCTAGTTTCGTTTAGTTTTGGACCAAAGGGGTTCAGCAAGACCTAAATGCTAGAATTGATGCCATGATGCCATGATCTAAGCAATATATCAAATATAGGTTCGAGCGATTGGAAAAAGGTGACTATTATGTCTTTTTTTCTTCGATAAAGTTAGTTATGTTTACACAGGAAATACTTTGTGAATCCCATGGACGACTCAATACTTAAACACAGTTCAATACATACTTGTATTAATGTGATTTAAAGACTACGTGGCTTCAGATCTGTGTGCAAATTTCAGTTTCAATCCACATTCTGTACAAATCAATATTAAACACGTAGGAAGTTTTCATTCAATGTGTAGATTGTTTATTGAGTTTGACACTGGTGAATCCAGTTACATAAACCTTATGTAGGCCTTTTTACAATTTGGAAAAAAATCGCAACGACGTATTATTACCTTCTAATAGAATGTATGCCAGTGTATCAAGTGCATCTTTTGTATTTTGACTCTGACTTTCTTAAATCATTGTACCGACCACAACGTATTTATTGCCATCACACACACTGAATTGCGCGTGCACAGCTGTGAATTTTCAGAGACCCAAAGTCAGCTTGAAGTGCACTGCTGTACTTGTCTATAGCGTTTGGCTGTGTTATCAGGAGACATTGCTACGTGCACTGCTGTACTTGTCTCTAGCGTTTGACTGTGTTATCAGGAAACATTTCTACGGCTTCATCACCGAAGGGGACTCGGCGAGGAAGAAAGATAGAGAAAAACCTGAATGACAAACTTTTGATTGTTTATTGTTATTTGCCGATGTTAGATCAACAGTCCCAATAATAAAGCATCGTTCAGCTTTATTGTGGGAGGAAAACACCAGCAAACCCACTGCATTCCGCTGGTAGTTGGCAGACCAACCCACAACAGTCCGAGCGGGTGATTGAACTCCGGGACTCAGAAGAGGTGAGGCGGATCTGTGGATCGCAATCGTGCACTCCATAAGTGTGCTCTCTACACTTCTCCGTCATGGAGGGCCAATTGATAGAGCCATTAGTCTGCATATTGGAGTCCATCAGCCTGTGGTTGCAAGACTTCGTCTAACAGGCCAAAATGCGACATTTCAACGAGAATATATGACATTTCCTCGCGTTTTGAAACATATACAATTCTTCAGTAGAACATCCCAGCACCGGGAGAGGAATTTGGGCAGACCGTTCTATACAGGAACCGTTCGGACACCTTCTACCAGTTAAACACTCTCTACTCACGAAGGTCCACACATACGCACGATTGGTCTTTCGCTCATCCGGATCACAATTTGGCCATCTGGAGTATAATTCATTGATCCGATTAGAGTTGTTTCTGCTCCATGCTACTCATAGGATATCAAGAATATGACGAACTTGCAATACGACATACACACCAAGGGACATCCACAAGAAGATCCTATTCGGCGAGGTCTTGGTAAACTTGTGTCTCACATTATTGTAGGGGAGACCGTAGATGGTTGTCACGTTTATTCTGATTTATATCTCACCTACATATTGCTATATTTTTATTGCTTTAACTTTACTTGAAATATTATATTTTCGCGCTTAACAAAAGTCGCCAAACTGAGACATCCTGCCCCACAGCGTGGTTACTTGTCATAGGCTTCAGTGTAGGTTGTGACAGAGTATTGGATTGGATTGCAACAGTAAACTACACGATACATTCAACTTTTATACCACAATACAGGTTTATTGAGTAGTTTTCAGGATTCACCTGAACATTAGCGTAACTAGAAACAAGTTTACATTAAAAAGTGGTTCTGTCCGCATATCGACATATTTAACATATTGGTGTCCACAGGCCTCATTATCGTCATATACATGATTACATTGGATGTTAAGTAAATACAGAGCACATTTACGTTAAACTGCACTTAAAATAAAGGTTGCCAAAACATTGGAATAGCCACAGTATGTCCACTTGACTATCTCATATGACAACCAGCGCCAACTGTGATGTGACGTACAACCAACCCAAACACGAACATAATGTAAAAGTATCGATGGCGCGCAGCACCTTGTTAGGTGATCCAAGTTGCCAATGCCACAAAGATCTGCGCAATTATATTTGTTAATGTAACTTCCGTTTCGATGACGTAGTCCAAACAATACTCTCCATCCGATCACCCGATTTGACGAAAAATCACACAGAATCACTCAGCATCGACCAGGGAGTTTGTAAATTACAACAACAACGTCAGAGCATAAACACTTCTTACGGTGATGGAGGGCTTGCAGAAGCAATACTTTTAAATTTTACGACACAATGGCATCATCAGGCTCGTCAGGTAAATTTATGACGTAGCCACGTAACTGGGTATTAACATGAATACAATACAGCTTACTTTACCAATTTAGATGCTTGAAATCGTGTTCTTGTAGATTCGATAGGCATTGCATTTTTTTTATGAAGTGCTCTGCCTGTCACGTGATCTTCATTGATCGATTGTTAGGGGGCGTATAAAAATAAGGACAATATGTCACACCGTGGTTCAACAGAATTAATTCGTATGCTACATTTGGCCTGCTGACCCCTCCCGGATGTGACGTGGACTCGGCTGGTGGGATATCTGGCTGCTGGGAGCGGAAGTGGGGATTGATTATCCAGACCTTGAAAGACAACAGACACACTTTTAGACAGGAGCCGAGATTCCGCTGAACTGCGAGGGTAAGCATCCTGTTTACTGTCATTGTCTTATGGGCTGGTGAAGTCGGGCATAACAATACCAATGGAAATAGGTCGAAAATTCAAAATAATTAAATAAGAAACTACAATGTAGGAACGTAATAAAAAGAAAATGGTTACAAAGTAAATAAGCAGTCAATCGTTTATAGAAAACTATCCCAGACCTCAATAACGTATTTCTGACCTATTTTATTACCTCCCCTTTACTCTGTTATCTACCACAGGAAGAAGTGTCGCAATTGCTATTAAAAATGATCGTACGCCTTTGATTTCAATATGGGGTGTATCAGTCAATAAAAACAACATTTGGCATCATATTTGACCAGCGCCCGCTATAGACAATATTATGGGCAATGCCAATCCATGTGATAGACTCGACCTCGTGACGGTTCAGGGCAGTTTGAATGAACAAAAATACCAGATTGATATTTTCGAAACGGTAGTGCTACCTCCATTCAACAATTATGCCCTGTTGACGATAGTAATATTCTGTGATAACAATAAATAAGCCAGACTTAACATGCAGAGTCCATGAGACACAATGCCATAACAATCTGACCTGCCTTGACCTGAATCCCATAGAACACATGTGAGACTTTTGGAGTAGGGAATCGGACGGCTGTACAAACTCTGCAATAACTGGATGCGACATTTCGCCATAAATGACAGCAGCCACCGCTCCAGCTGACCCAACGTGTGGAATCGGGAGTGTCGGGAAAATCGTCATTTTCAAAAAAATAAAAATAAAAATAAAAATAGGGGTGGTGCTTAATCGTTATTTTAAAATAATGGGGTTGGAGCTAAACCCTTTCCATGCGTATATATGGAAGCATACTCTCCCCTCTCTAAATAAAAAAAAGAAATAACATTAAAGAAATAAAATGAACGTATTTTTAAGAAAAAGAAAGGCATAGAAAAAAGAGCACGAGCATGAGCATGACAGAGCATACTGTTCTCGTTTATAATATTAACAGGTGGAATTTCCTTCAGGTGAACGAAATACGACAGTTACGTCATACAAAATATTCAAAATATATATTGAGTATATGATGCTGAAGGAACATTTTGGATTCAGAAGTACTTTTAACAAATAGTTACATAGAATGTTTCAATTATGTTTTGAAAAACAATATATTCACGAAATACCGGTTTATTAATGATGAGTAGGAAAGGTAAACTAAAGTTTATTTATTATTAAAAAAAACTTTTTTTTTCTACTTTGTCAGTGTTAATAAAGAGAAGCAAATAGTAACTAAATTGTTATCCATAGGCTATTACCCAAAATAATTTATTAAATTCGGTGATTTGACTCTGTTCTTGACTTTTTACAGAATTGACCTGCCTGCTGACTGGTTCCATGGTACATATGATACATACACCTTGTCAGGGGCCTTTCCACCTATACGCTCCTTTGATATATGGACAATTAATGAGAATTAATGGAAGCTGAGTGTGTATTAGAGAGCTGTCCTCTGGGGTATATCTCACCATCCTCAACCACGAATTAAACCACACAGGAGTCTGGCCTATCGCATCATTAAACGTTTACTGAATAGGCACAAGGGGCTTTATTGATCAGTTTACAATAGTTGTGTTTTACTCGGGTTGGTGTTCTTGATGGAATCGGTCTCAACAATATTGTTTTTCTCTTTTATTTAATCGGACTCGTTTAATTACTTCGATTTGTAAGTATTTTTCGATAAAGGGGGATTTGTGGATTGCCAAAACTATATTAGAATACAGTTCACTAGTGTCTTCAAGAACCAGAACACATCAACGTTAAAGTTGATGAGCGACAAAATTCTATGCTAACATTGCAGCATCGAGATAATAAGGAAATGACGTTTTGTTTTAAGCATTTGTTGTCTAGCAGTTATCGTGCTACAATTACGAGAAAATGAACAATTATGATGGAGAATATGAAGCTACAGACAAATTGAATCGTCCTTTTTCATCTTTGAAAAAAAGGAGATTCATGGCAGAGCGTACGAACTGTGCTAATACGACATTTGTTTAGGACCACAATAACACCATCAAAACATTGTATGACTGGATGCAAAGTCTAAATCAAAGAGTATATTGAAATTTATTTAAACAAAAACTCGCGGCAATTTACGATTTCCGATCTAACTAGCGACTTGGAACCAGACAACCCGAATATGAACAAAGTCCAGTTTATTCAATCCTTGTGTTACAAACTTATCTGACTTATATTACTGTTTGACTTTTGTTGGCATTTATGTGTACAGAATTATCACACTGAATAGTTACGCAAAAAACAAAAACACAATTTGAAATGACCTGATAAGAACACAAATAATGGGGTGTTTATTTAACCGATTTGTAAACATTGCACAGAGAAACACAGAGGTGTAAGTGAAAATCCTCAACAGGAAGAAGAGTTCATTGTATTAATAACAGTTCAGTTCAAATCTGTGCATAAGCCGACTGGTTTATTGACATTATAGCATCAAAATAAAATGTAACAATAGCATTCGAGTCAACTAAAAAAATGGATTATATTAAGAGTGCCAATGCGGAGTTTAACATAGTACAGTAACAACTCCGAAGAAAGATAACGAATTCATCCCTGGAGCTGTTATTATACTTCACGAGTTTAAAGGTGCGTTCACACAGCCACACTGCCAACATTTCCTATTTTGGAAACTTCCACAATATGATTGTCTCCCATGCTGTAAAGACTAGGTTTTGTTTGATTAAAAAAACGGAGCTAAGAAAGGTGCCAGAGTTTTACAATTTTCGTGCAGTTTGATTGGGATTGTGTCCGACTTGGATAAAAGTTCTATATAGGCTCTTTTGTTGTCCGAGATTTGAATCTGTACCAGATTTGGGACAAAAAATCCAGACAGCTGTACAATAGCTGAGTTTAGATAAAATATAGCTCCTATAAATTGTTATTTTGCTTTTAAAATCAAACAAGCGATCAATTCTGTATATTACTAGTCAAGACGCTTTGACCAGATATATGTATGTATTTCTCACGGTTTAAGGTAACACTTTACATATAGAGTACTGATATTGTCACGTACATCTTCACCAAACATCACAAAAGTTTGAACTTTTCATCTTACCAGTATAATAGGTAAAGCAAAGAGAATGGACTTAAATTTGCTAGGATTGGCACTGAGATGATTCTGGGTGAACCAATCATAGCAAATAGCGTTTGAGATTTTAAGATTTCCAGTGAAATTTCGATGTACTTGTCAGATGTACATATACCGTTGTCAGTGAATACCACAATTATACAGGGAAGATTTTATTCACGAAATAATCTCGTTGATAAATATATAGAAAATGAGAGGCCCTAGGATAGGGTCCCTGGGGAATCACGGTAGAGATAAAACCACTGAGCCAATATTGAGTATGTCTGGGTTAGATAGCCGAGCAGTTGACAATACTGGTTAGCATCGATACCAGCGTTGAAACAAAACCTTCTTTAGCCTATATCTTTATCTTTCCAGGTATGTTGATGTTATGTACACAGCAATACACCTTCTTAATGCGTTATAAGTTACAAGTCGAGGAAAGCTTACTGATAGCAGTCAGTATAACTATATTTTAATAATGCTGCAATACATCACTCCATGACAGAACTTTTGAATAACGAAAAAAAAAAAACGCTTGCACTTCCTGAATCATTTTGTGTATAGGCGGATTGACGAGATTAGGTTGACCAGTAATATCATTAACCAGTGCTAATAGATGTGTGTGGATCTGACAGGGAGGTCTTGCGCCATCTACTATAATGTTATCTCAGGATGCATGCCCTTGACTCTAATGCGCTTAAGATGTAGCAGTGACCAAAGAGGAACGACACAGCGTGACAAGAACAATGTCTCTCGACTCAGAGGATGATCTTCAATGAAAACACGATTCTCCGCCAGGAGAGCTAGCATTGGCTGGTTTAAACAGCACGGATATATCAGACCTGACTAGTACAATGAATAAGCAATATTCGCTTCCAGGAGTTTTTCTCCACTAACAGAAGAAATCTGGATGTTTGTCATGATGTAAGCCTCTAATTCTGAACGTTAATAACAAGTGAAACTTACGCCAGATTCATGTCAACAATATGTAGAGATATAATCATTCCGTGTTAAGAAATGAACTTTAAGAAATCTATGCTATATAGAAACCTGCCAGGTGATAATGATAGTGAAGAACTGTTCATTCTGGAAGTAAAAATATGCATAAAACATGGGGAAAAAAAGCCCCGAGTTCGATTTCCGTTGGAGTCATGCCAAATGTTCTTATGCGACATTCTCAAATACGTACACTTATACACACGACCTTTGGGGAAACAAACGAGGATGAATGTCCATTTCCATAAGCCCTCAGCCCATTCTAAAATAGACAATCAAATCAATCTCCTTACCGTCTAGTTTACACATTTTTGATAAAGGTACGAGCCTATTTTAGTATGGCCCTCAGCCAATAATGTCATAGCATGGCTTTTATCCGTTGCTTTGAATTTAATATATTATGGCGCAATCAAGAACCACGGCCTTCTTTAACAAACGTTTACGTATGTTTGTACAGACTTAATTAGTTAAACAGCTCTAAGAACCTAGCATTTCATTTTCATAAATGTAGTTATTATCTTTTAATACGAGATATAGTAGAATGTAAGTACAGAAATCTGTATTTAATCTTATGATTTTAATAAATTATTATGATTATTCCCTCATGGACATTTTACATCGCCGTTTCGCTTATCGTTTCTAGATTGATGGTCAAATATGCATTATAACTGATGATTGGTATTTTATAAATTTCCACTAGGTATCACACAAGCATCCATTTTCCCTGACCAAGCGGTCTATTTCAAGCGGAGGGATTATAATTATCACGCTATGACGAGTCACGCCAGCGATCGCATATTAGGATATGTGATGGCTTTACTCCTCCCCAGATTCATGGTAGTAATTATCAGAAGCACATACTACGAAATCAAACGATTTTAGGCACAAAAATTGTGTAGGCGAAACAGTAGATGATATGCTGTCTAAAAGCAGCTACTTAATTTGCTACTTAGTTCTTAAAACAAGCACTGTTCATTTTATCATTCTATAAAAACCTAGTTTTCCATGGGTGTCATGAAAGACACATACGTGTTAAACTGACAGATCATAAAAACATTTTTAGACTATGTCTGGATAAAGAGAGCGAAGCCAGTGACAAATTCTTTATCAAATACCAATCAAGTGACCCATGGGAGAGGATATCATACCAATCCTTTCGTACGTGTAAAGATTGTATTTCACTGTTATTACAAAAATTCTACTTTAGTGAGCCAGATTGATCACAGATAAAACCACACATATATTATCGCTCATAATTATTCAAAGACTCATTCAGTCTATGCCAAGGAGGTGTCGCGCAGTGATTGCAGCTCACACAAGGTACTGACTTCAGCGCCCTCGTGCGGCGCTTTTCAGTGACGAATACGCCTCCGCTGCCGTCGGTCCATGGTGAGAACATTACCACATACTTGTACCAACTTTAACTGTGCTACCCCCAAAAATTACTGAATTATCCGGCTTTGTATTAAAGAGATAATTCTATTAATATTTCGCCTATGCGTTTCTTTTTTGACAGAGTATATAAAGAAACTTTTAGATCAGTTTTGTATGCTTGATGTTATGCGTTTTTATTCTTCGAAACCCAGTAACTTTTTCCTACAATCAAAATCTAACACATTTGGACCAGATTAACCAATATAGGATCAGTAATTTGCAATATAGATCAGAGGGAAATATCACACTCAGATAATCCGCAATTTTTCATGAAGCGTACCTCTCCATCTACTCCATGCTATCTAAATATCCCAAACCATTCAAGCACCGTGCCAATGACGTGATCTTAGATAACATCTTTGAGCGATGTTATTGCTTTAATTGTCAGTAAATTTCCTCCGTGGAATGTTGAAATACCAGATATTTCCACAGGGCTGTTGTCTAAGGATAGGAAGTCTAACCCCGACATGCACACATGAATTGTACGACTTTGCTTTGTGGGCCATATTTCTAAGAAATGGTCTCAACAGATTCATATATTTACAGATGGGCCTTATGCCCGGAGTCTGGTAAAGTCGGAGCAGCATTTACTTGCCCAGAAATTAAGGTGAACCGAAGCACTCGATTGGAAGATTATGCATCAGTATATTCGGCGGAAATTATGGTTATTTTCATGAAACTCCGATTTCTTTGTGACTTAGAGCCGACATTGTCTGTAATTATAAGTGACTCTCTTAGCTTATTAGAACATTCCAGTATGACAAAGCAATTTCTCTTGTACAGAGTAGGTATGTCTATACAATGTTATAATATGAAGGTGGTTTTCTTATGAACAGCTACACAGCCATGTGGGTAAAGAGGGTAATGGGCAGGCAGATGACTTAGTTAAATCATAGTTGACATCCACTCATATGTCACCACGCTGTTAAATATGTGGGTGTCGCTCACCTTTCCCTGTAATCCGTTTTATAATGTCATAAATAAACCAATAAGATTCTCCTATATGCAGCTAATTTTAACTCTGAATGTCATATTTTAAAACTCTATGTTCGAACGAGCTATGCTATAACGACCTGTGTTTTAACAATCTGTGTTTTAGCAGTCTATGTCCTAACAAATTGTTTTTAAGAGCCCAAGTGTGTGTCCTTCATTATGTAGTCTGTGTACTAATTGTCAACGGACTATTTTTTTTTATTTTTTTGTTTGTTGCTGAATAATTTGTCTAATTTGTGTGTTGTTATGACTTTACCATCTGTTTTTGCTACAACGATTATCCCCGTGTATATAATGCTGATATCTAGCACAATAATGAGACAAACCTAAGGTATAGCAATGCAACACATCGTTCTATTGGAGGGTGCCGCCAAAATTTAAAAATGTGTGTGTGTGTGCGTGTGTGCGTGTGAGCGTGCGTTGTCAAATATTATGCAATGTGAGCAAAAGTTTTGTAGGTGGATTAAGGTGGAGTAAAAATAAGGGAAATTTGAAAGGCGAAATTCACGTCGAATAGCCGTCTGGCCAATGGCTCGGTAAATATAGCGTATATCCACGTGAAATGTGAAACATATACAGCTCTCGGCCTGGTCTACAAGTTGTCATATTAAATTCCGGTGAACGTCGTGAAAACATGTGTTTTTTTTTAAAAAACAAAGGGAAATTTCTGAATAGCTGACGGGAAATGGGTGAATAGCTGTGAGGACAATAACTCAGTAAATATATAATATACCGGCATCAAATTGATGAGGTATGGGGCACTCAACATCGCCTATAATATGTCGTATCAAATTCTTTCTTTTTTAAATAGCAGACGGCAAAACATTTGAATAGCTGTTTGGGCAATAATTCGGTAAATATCAAAGATAGCGGCCTGAAATTTATGAGGTATGGAGTACTCAACATCACTTATAAAATGTAATATCAACTTCCGGTTCATGTCGTACATAAAGGTGTTTTTAAATAGCAGATGGAAAAATATATAAAAAAAAGTTGTCTGGGCAATAACTCGGTAAAAATGAAAGACAGCGAGCTGAAATTTTTAGGTATGGAGTACTTAATATCAGTTATAAAATGTCGTATCAACTTCCGGTTCATGTCGTACAGAAAGGTGTTTTTTAATAGCAGACAGGAAAATATATAAAAAAAACTGTCTGGACAATAACTCGGTAAGTGTAAAAGATAGCGGGCTTAAATTTATTAGGTATGGAGTACTTAATATCAACTATAGTATGTCGTATCAAGTTCCGGTCCATGTCGTACAGAAAAGTGTTTTTAAATAGCAGACGGGGAAATATATGAATAGCTGTCTGGGCAATAACTCGGTAAATATAAAAGATACCGGCTTGACATTTATAAGATATGGAGTACTCAACCTCACATATAATATGTCGTATCAAGTTCCGCTCCATGTCGTACAAAAAGGTGTTGTTAAATAGCAGACGGGAAAATATGTGAATAGCTATATGGAAAATAACTCGCTAAATATGAAAGATATAGACCTGGAATTTAACAGATATGTAGTGCTCAACACCACCTTGAAGATGACGTAACTAATTCTGATCCATGAGTAATATAAATTTGTTTATGAACAGCAGAGTGGAAAATATCTGAATAGCTGTCTGAACGATAACTCGGTAAATATAAAAGATACCGACCTGAAATGTATTAGATATAGAGCACACAATATCACTTATTGTAAAAAATTGTAGGTCGGTATCTTTCATATTTAGCGAGTTATTGTCCAGATTACTATTCAGATAATTTTCCGTCTTCTTTTTTAAAAAAAACTTTTTTTACTACATGGATCGGAAGAAGATACGACATCTTATACATGTAGGTGATATTGAGCACTCCATATCTAAAAAATTTCGGCCGGTATCTTTTATATTTACTGAGTTATTGTCCGGACAGCTATTCAAATTGTTTCCACTCTGCTATTTAGAAATACCTTTATGTACGACATGGACCGGAACTTAATACGACATATTATAGGTGATGTTGAGTAGGCCTACTCTATACCTCATAAATTCCAGGTTGGTATCTTTTATATTTACCGACTTATTGTCCAGACAGCTATTCAAATATTTTCCCGTCTGTTATTTAAAAACACAGTTATGTACGACATGGTCCCTATATAATAGCCAACAGCCAACAGCAAACAGCCGACAAACTTATAGACCATTTTAAATTCTACTGGGCATGTTTAGTGTCCCCTATAACCTATAAAACAACATCGGTTTTGCTAAAATTTCAGTTAATTTTGATTTGCCGCTGGATAAATATTTAAAATAAAATAAAAATGTCTTTAAATAAGATTGTTCGTCTTTAAACGATGTACTGGTACACCGAGATTCAATTTTATAGTTTAAGCCGTTTTAGAGTGTAAGTTTGTCAATGTTTATTAGACCTTCAAATGGCCGATATGCAGGACACATGTCGAAAACCCATTATAAACATATCATGTTTTTCCTTTTTGCCTTATTCTAGCATAAATAAAGAGTGTATATATTTCCATGGGGAATGTTCCCGCCCCTGATAACCAGGTCCATCCGCCAACCGTTAAGGACTAGATTACGATTCCCTGTCACCAAAAGGTAAACATTGCTCTCGTTAATAACTTTATGATCGAAGCTTTTGTTTGAATGAGGTTGTTGGTTACAGTCTGTGGCTTTCCACAAAATTCACCTGCTGTGTCGAATGACAGGAGAACAGCTTACTACCTTGACTTACCAACGACTTGCGGACATATGTAAGGCCTTTCACCAGAAGCCTTCATGTATTCCTATATTTTCCTGTCACTCTAGGACATGTAGTGTTTATTTTGCAGTTTGAGTAAGCAGACTAGTGCAATTTGATGAAATATTATATTTACCCAGATTCACAAGGGCTCTACCATCAATGTCGTATTTTAACTTTTAGATGACTGAAACTATTAAAATGAAGCGATACATCCGAGTTGTATAATAATGAGGCTTATGTGAATTTTCTACTTCTGAATTTACTAATGAGCAGCGCTTTACTGCAGATACAAGGGCTCTCGTCACGCCAAACATCGCTAATATTAAACACGTTGCTCGTCAATAAATCCACTAGCTGTACACATACCGCTAGATATAAGGAATGAGTTCTTCGGTACATGAGACTTTGAATTGACATTAATCACATTATGTTTAAATTTCAAGAGGAGAGTTGAACAGGAACGGAATGCAATAATGTAAACTAGCATAATGCTCGGCGTTAATAGTCATAGTTTACAGCTCAGCGCAAGAAGCTTTCATATATTCCACGCTACCGTTTTACCCTAACCAGCGCCTATCCCATTCCTTTGGGAAAGCCAGATAGAGAACTGTCCAACCGGCCTTAGGACTACATGAAAAGCTGAAGGGATCAACACTGCTCGATTGACCCACAGGGTGAGCACCGAGGACAAATATACATGGTTTCCAGAATGACGTCTTGTTGCGCATCTTAGGGCTTCCTTTCACACTGGAAAAGATTCTCTGATTATTTTATTATCATTCTGTCAGCCGTTTTATCGCCAGTGAATGGTGCTGCCAAAGTCCTGTAAAGATTTCCTGTATCTGAATGACTGTGATGAAACAGATGTCACCCCTTTGTGTTGAGATAATGATGACGGTCTGTCTGACATGCCAGAGGACATTCTATTACGATCTCTTGTCGTCAAAGTTCAATGTACAAAATTGTTTCCTTTTTTTGAACGGGCATTATGTATGAAATTCAGTGAAGTTAATTGTTTCAGTCAGCATACCGATATTATTCATTAATATAACTGATATCATTTGATTTCATATTTGCTACCTTGTTATTTAAATATAAATCAATCCATGAAGAAACATTTAACTCTAAGTTGTTTTATTATTAAGAATGTACCAAGTTTGGTTTAAATGGAAATTTACATTTCTGACGATGTTTGCTGAAGCCTACAAAACGTTTCATACATTTTCGCCATTTGTTTACAACACTATATGATTCAGTGAGGCCTACCAAAATATTCAATAGCCCAAATAGTCCTAAATTTATATTTTCAGGAACCTTGGAGCCTGGCCATACTGAGTCAGGAAAACATCTTCAGTGTAACACTTTACTAGCATGGCTCTGGGGAAAACACGTTGACATCTACGACTGTAAACAGAAATGAACAGAAAAGATTGGTGTTAAAACAGAAGAACTAAATATCGAGGGCCACTCTAGGTTATCTGGATTTGAAGCAATAACACTGACCCGTTGCAATTATTTTTATCACCGAGTTCATATCTTCTCGGTAAATTTTCAAAGACATTTGTATCTGATTACCGCTTTCCTTTCTAAGCGTTGTGAGGTATCCGAGCCACCGGGAAGAAGTGGATGTATTGTTAAGATGCCACAGGGAGAAAGCAGCCACTTTGTACTAGGATTTCTATAACCGATTCACCTGCATAATTAACTTGATATTGGAAAAATGACGAGGAAGAATGGCCTTTCGATGAGATTTTTGCCCATAGGGAATTGTATCAGGATTCTTGTCTTTATGAATGCCTTTTAGGAGTTAAGAGCAATATGGCTGAAAGAATATATTAATCTGATTTGAAAATGGATATAGATCAGTAAAGTGAATACAATACACAGAGATATACAGGGTTCAGTAAGTAAGCGCAATAAGGAACATGTTATGGCACGCTTTACAGTTATTATACATTTATCACTGTGTTATGTGCATAGATTTCTATTCTTACACAAATTAAATTGCAATCATTACGATTGATTTCTAAAAGGAGATGAGTTAATGTTAGGGTATGCAAAGTGGAGTTGATAATGTCAGGAGTGACGAGGAGAAATTTAAAACCATAATTACAAAGTACACTTAGAAAATCAGCAAATTTGGCGTGAGGTTTTAGGACTTCCGGATACAGAGTTAGGCATAAGGATTGTTTCTGATTAGAAAAGATGAAACAGGTTTAACAAAAAATATCAGTAAAAAGTATTTCAGGAACAAGGTTGCATTGGCAGCTGATCAGGATATGGTTAATACAAGATGTTGACTGGCTGGTTACACGTCTTGGGTCGCAATTTAAGGAAAAAATAATGGCGATTTTGGAATTTTTTAAAAATTCTCTTGTGGGAAGATGGTGATTTGATCCAAGCAAATCAATATTAAAATCTCCTAGGATTTTTGTGAGAGGTTATTTTGTTAAGAATATATTTAAAAGTTTGGATACATATTTTATGTAGTGCTATTTGAATGTTTGCATTGAATTACATTTATTTGTCGTGGAAGTCATCAGAACGGCTATTTACTGAATATAAATATAATTGAATATATGACTAGATAGGAGTCATAATGTGACTGTTCAGACCCTTGCAAATTCTGACAATGTATGTGCTAAATTATAATCACTATTGATACAGGCATATAAGAACCCTTTAACAGTATGTGTAATCATGTGACACGTCACATGTAACTGATGTTTGCATTTTCTGTGTGGACCTCTTGTCTGACATAAAAGATTTATTAATAACCAGATTCTTTGACAATATTATTAATATTATTATTATCGAGCATAACTCCGATTCCTATTTAAAACTTATCGATGGAGAATAGGCAGTGTAGCCTGGTATTTGAAACACAGAGAGACCACACACTCACCAGGAAAGCAGATAGCTGGTCTTGAGAATGGGTATGGATGGAATTCCTATGATTAAGGTTGGCTTCAATACAGTACTTGGACAGATTATAATGGACAGTAGATGCCGTTGCCAGCTGCAGGTCGAATATACAGTACTAGTCAGGTTTTCTGATCGGTAATTATTGGAGTACTTGATGTTTCGTCATCAATAACAAAACGCAAGACACGAGTACCATGGCCGGCTAGCCGTGTGTTTAGTTTGAACTAATGTTGTGTTCAGGAGGACTGCGTCCGTTGTCCTTGGAGCAAACCGGTCCATTCAATTAGCTTAAACGTAAGGTCCATAGTAACAAGTTTATGGCACGAGATGAATATAAATTGTGTTATAACAGAGCATACACACAGCTGAAATGAAAAACAGAGTGTTATGTTGACTGAACGAGCTACATTCTCTTTCATTTGGCATAGACAGATAAACCATCATGGTAAATAACCATGCACAGTTTTTTTATTATAGAGGATTGGCAACGGAAACGTAATTAAAACAAGATCACTGCCAGCGGTACATAATACGCCTGTTACTCAATTCAAAGAACCATTCAAGTAAATATGGAATATTGCAGTTGAACATTCCACTATGTACTTTAGAGCCTGGTCACTAGGCCTATTTATTGTTAAAAACATGATAATTATAATTAGCCATGAGCAATCCAGAGAACTTTATAATCCGAGTAATAAACTTTAAAAATGTGTAATTATAGCCGTAAATTTTTAAAATGTGTATTTGTAGTAATACTGACCATGGATTTTAAACTTGGCCACGGAACCGTGAACGTTTTCGAGGGACCTTAGTACTTTATCCGGATAAAACGTCTCATCAAAATTAGGAAAGGATGACAAGAGAGACGACAACAATGTTAGCAATATATCTATTAATAATAGCAATGACCTTATCTTACCTATGTGACAATGCCGTAAACCTGTCTGAGTTATTTTACTGCCGTACCATTGTATGGACATACGGACGGATATTCCAGGCGTATTAAACGTGTTTATTATATGGCTGAATCTGAACTTTTGTTTATTGGGATATATTTAAGTGGTTTACCAAAACAAAATCGCCAGTCAACGAGCTGCATCCGTTTCTCAAACGACACAAATATATAATTTCTGGTCTTGTTCCAACATTGTAATGTATTAAAAAAAACACCAGCACAGTTCTTGTGAATATAGAGCATAATCAGATATCTTTTTAACATTGGCAACAGGTTCCAATCAATAACCGTGGCTGGGAAAAACGTTTTTTTTTTTTATTCCTTTTTACAATTAAATTGAGTAAAAATTAACTATGTCTTTGCGAGTCTTTGTTTCGCTCAGTAGTTAATTGGGCAAGGCGATTTCTAAGAAAACTGGGTGGGTTGCTGTAACTGATTTTGTGTATACATTGAAGTCTATAGATTTTTATTCTCAAACGAAGCGTTGGTAAACCCGACTGTTCGTACAGTAGGTCAGACGAGGCGCGTTTCGTTAAACCAGTTATTGTACACAGACTTTTTTAATATGTTCTATTTTTTGTATTTAAATGTCAGTGAGATTGTCCCATAACACGTCAGCATGGTCTTACGAAGGATTTGTATATAATTTCTATAAACTCTTTCGGTCAAGTCGACATCTCAGACAACAAAACAAAGAGGACCCTTTGGTCGCTTGTGCGAGTAGTTTTTCTACATGGTCATACCATGTTCCATTACTAGAATGAGTTAGGCCGAGATGAAAGTGAGATGGAGCAACAGGAATAGTTGATGACTTAAACTGTACATTAACTAAAGATGGATCTATCCGCCTGGATACAAGAAGAGACTTAGTTTTTGAGCATTAAAGTAACAAGCCATTTAATTGGCCATGCTACGAGTAGTTTGTTATCGTGTTGAGGATTCGATTGTACTGCCCGACAAAGCAAACTATTCCATACTACATAAAGGCAGGTATTGTCTGCAAAGATGCATATGCTACTGATCACGTCAAATGGATGGTCGTTAATAAACACGAGAAACAGAAGTGGACCCAGGACAGAGCCCTGTGGTACAACTTTGAACTTGTCCAAGACATTTTCTTATAATAGACACGACTGTTAAGTTTGTTTGTCAAGTTTGAAACTAGGAGCAGGGTTAAAAGCGCTACATTGTTGACTGTTTAAATGATAACTTTGGCCCCGCGAACCTGAAATTCGACATGGTCCAAGATATTTGCACAAAATCAATTATGTGAAGTTTATAAATTTCTGCACAGGGACAAAGTCGCTATGGAGGCTGACAACAAACTAGCTTCAATGACCTCGACACTACGCCCCTGAATTTGCACTTGTTGAAGACATTATCACTGTAGACCCGTACGTGAACTTTCATCGAAATCGACCTAGGGATTAAGCCGCTAGATTGAAAACAAGGGAAAGAAGAAAACGTTAATATGTAATCTAATAATAACAGCGATCCTAACCTTTAACCTTGACGACTAAAACTGCAACTACTTCAAGGGACTTTGGTTGTTATCATTGAATTATATTTCTCGTTCCGAGCGTATGAAAAACAAAAAAATCGAGGAGAAATAAAATAGAAAAATGACACTAAAGTCAAATACATAAAGAGTTTCAGTTACGTTGGGGTCATGGCCTATGCCATAGGCCATGAATGGTTTTACAACTGGATTTCCCCATTGCCTTTCCGTTTGATTGGCAACAATTGTTTTTATTCTGTTGTTAGTTCGAGTGTAAATAGTGTTTAACAGATTATAGTATTACTGACAGAGATGAAGGGGACTGTTGGTTGATTTATTTCTACTAGTTGTGTAATCGGATATCATCACAGTTAGGTTTCTCTACTGGGCTAGAAACGTCATCTTACAGCCACAACGGAGCGTCTGTTTAAACTTAAAGCATAAATTGTAGGAATGATAGTATGGTTTGTTTATGATTTCAACACAAAGCCTCACTGGATAGTCTTGTGGTCGACCTGTACTACTAAGGGGGATTTTTACTTGCAAATCCAAATAGTGATTATCCACGTTATATTTGTTAGTCTTCGGTGATACACTTTGACTTTCATGATTCAATTTGAACTTGAATTTGTCTTTGACATCAAACGGGATAGTATGTCGATGTTCAGACTTTTATTGTGGGAAATTAACAATCAGAACCTATATTCAAAACGGCATCGTAGGGGCTTGACAATGGCACGCGATCTGATGTCTGGTATTATTCTCAAAGGGAAATTGCTTTAATTGATCTGGCTGGTCGGTTATATGACTACCGTTCCTCTTGACGGATTCTAAACCCCCTATATGAGGGAGGACTGAGGAAGCCGGTCTGGGTCATATTTATATCTCAGGAGGCGATAACTACCGGAATACATTTGGCTAATTGAATAAACCTTGATCAATAAATATCTTATCTATGTGCAGTATATTTTGATTAGTAGGATAAAAAAACAATTGATTATTTTAAAGAGCACACAGGGGTTTAACCTGGTCTTAACGTACAGTCCATTATAATTTAAAGAACAGACATGTTTTGTCACCGAAATTGAAGTCCGATCCACGTTGCTGATATTATTAGAAGGATACAGAACCTTGGATCAAACTAGTTCAAGAGCAGAAAAACAAACTGTCTTCCTTGATGTACATATTTACATTTGCCAATAGGCATACTCTCCAAGTTTAATCAAAGATAAAACATTTATTGTACCAAACTGGTTGTAACTATTTATGGGATTGTCAATATGTAAACAATGCTTTGATCGGAAAAGTTAAACAGAACCTTGTTGACCAATTTATTCAAAGCGGATAATGCCAGAGGTTAAACACATCAAATGGTGAGATATACAGAAAATATAAATCAGATTTTGGAATTGAAGATTACCGTTTGCTTCTTGGAGAAAACTATAGGAAAACATTATGTAAATTCAGACTACCAAGCCACAAACTACCAGTTGAAACGGGAAGATGGCGTAATAATCTAGCTAACGAAGGATACTATACATTGGTCACCAGCATTGGTGACGAATTCTTTTATCTGTTTCAATGTTTACGACTTTTGTCATTTCGTCAAAACTAGTGACAAGGGTATTGCTATGTAAAACCAAATGCAATTAAAACTAGAGAATTATTTCAAACCAAACATGCCCAAACGTTACGGAACCATGTATATTTCTTCAGTATTGGATAGAAATGAATTCCCAACGGCTAATTTATATGTAGTACTTGAAGGAAAACGTATACATGTATTATTCAATAGGACTTAAAGTAATATTTTACTACAATGTAATTCTATATAAAAATGTCACCTAAACAGAAGCTCTACAATTTTTATAAGTGTCCTAAAACATTGCATAATTATGAAAAAGATAATCGATGAACAATTATGGTATACAGGTACAGTTATAGTAACATAAATAATACACATGTGGCGGCTATATGTATGTTTTTATAAAGAGTAACCACACTGGCACAGGGACACCGACTAATTAATAAATACAATATCAGAGACAAGTTTCTAGATAGACCTGATTCTCGAGTTGTTCTGGATAACCTATAGGCGCATCTCGAGAAAATACATAAAGATAAATATGTGGCGACTATGTAACACACATATATAGTAGGTACAGGTGATAATAATAATAATATACATATACATGTAATATTATGAACCCCTAGACCCTGAGAGATGATACTCAATTGTCTTTAGATTAAGTCTAGTTTATATTAAGCAAATTACGGAAGAGGTTCATAGAATATGTGGCATGTTTATGTTAAAGAATTAATTCAGCACTGTGATCTGTCCGTGCAATATGCTAAATTGATATTGACTGATGTAATACAATAATGCAATCATCCCACCGTATGTATATTAGGTGCCCTCTTGTGTCACCCTGAGTGATCTTTGGAGAGAATAGAGTGAATTAAATTGAAATTAAATTGAATTGGCACTTACTTTAGACGTTCGCTGAGATTTAAGGAACGACAACTGTGATAGGGATCGGCTGGACTGGTTATAGTGACACTTAATGCTAGAGCTGTCAGAAGGGCCGCGTTGTAGTCAATTGCGATTCATTTGAGAACCAACTCTGATGCATATCAAAGCCAGGTCACTTTTGTTCATCTTATCCTTGTGCGTGTAATTCCTAAACCGTCATAGACTAGCCTGGATTACGTTATTATAAGTTAAAGTATAGAAAGCATTTCTATGAAGTAATGCATGGATCAAATGGCTATGGTTATTAGAGCTAACAAACTCTGCGCTAGATTAAATCTCTTACATCATGAACAATTGATTCAATACGTAAATTTGCTTCATGGAATGAATTTCTATCCAAGAAGACAACTATCAAATGACTAAATGTTCAAAATTATCCACAAAGGAACAATGCTCAATTCTACATCTACAATACAGAAAATCACAAAACAGGTAAATAGTCCAGAATATAACGTTACATATGTGATAAGAATATTTTGTTAGTGAGAAAACAATAATCCACATGTCAACACTATGAGAGGTCCTAGCTATCATAGAGGACAAGCCTCAACTTAACCATGGCTTAAACGCCAGTATCTTGTCTTTGTTTCAAGTTTATTCAATAATGATACCAGCTGTAAGAAATCTTGCTGTTTTGGTTTACTATAAATAGATGGCTTTTAATATAATAACAAGTGTTGTTCCTCTGTAAGGTCAATTCATAGATACAACTGTTTGCTAAAATCATATCTGAAAGACGATCAATTGAAAATAAAAAAATAGTTTAAATTCGTA
>JAVFBZ010109748.1:14482-24903 GCA_032466195.1 Katharina tunicata | reverse complement strand
AAATTATTTATTGTATGTGACATTGGCAACTGCGTGCACTGCAGTCCAACGTCCATAGATTATGCAACTATTTTATAAAGAAATGTCAAACGATTATCTATCAGTCCCAAAAAATATATTTACGAGCAGATCAACAATTATTACTGTAACAGTACGTCTTAAAATTATTAAAAAAAAGTTGGTGAATATGCCCTAACAAAACAATTTCTGTGTTTTATTTAACGTGAGTGAGTGCCTTTAGGCCTACGCCCAAGACTTAATTAGGCCTACTTATTTGCGTGGTGTTTAACATCTTACTCAATAGGTATTTCAATGACAACTCACAGCTTAATGAATGTATGTAATTATATCTCGTTTAAGCGGCATTTAGAAGCTGGGTACATAGCAAAAACATGACGACTGAGATATATATACCCAGCGGTTGAAAATAGTCGTCATGTTTTTGTTATATAATTATACTCACCCATTTTACAGGTTAAAGCAATTTCTCTGAGTTTGTTGTTTTTCTCTAGTTTCAGGAGAGATTTTTGTTTTTTTAGTTGAGCCAGCATTCCCATCATGGCGGAGATTTCATCCTGTAAATGTTGTACCTGAGATGCTTTGTGTTCCACCGCCCAGCGTTCTCGTCTGTGCAAAATACAAATTTTTTTTGAAAAAAAAAACAAAAAAAAAACACCAAGCTTCTATGAGAAAGACATCACCAATGCAGTCCAGAAACAGTACCGGGTACATTATATTGTGGTTATTTTGTTTAAGGATGTCGACTTTCTTTAATGACACATTTATCTTATGTTCTTCTTTTTTTTTTGTATATTCAGTTTCAACTTTTATTGCGATAAATGTATTGAAGGTACACAATCAAGGGGAGATCACTCCCAATAATACATACAAGATAACAAGAACAAGGGAGATAATCCCAAACAACTTATGATATGTAGCACAACAAGACAGTTATAATGGAGAACAAATTTTGTGGATAAATTAGGTGTTATTGTTAAGAGTTGTAGTTAAGGGCGTCATTCTATTTTTGTATATGCCAATCACAAGTCATAAGAACCCAAAACCCTCATTTTGGTTTAAATCTTTAAACTGAATTTGCCACCTTCTTGGTAAGTTTTTTTTCTTAAAATTACCAATTTAAGCTTTGCCGACACCGTATAAAAAGCGACCTTTCCAAGGTGGTCGGTGTAACTTATGGAGTAATGTTTACCAGATGGTGGGTGTCAAAGTGAGGCCAAAATTCTAACCCAGTCAACCATTTTAAAGGACACAAGATAAATAACAATTAAGACAAACTCAAGTTTTTTACCCATTATTACAGTTTCCCGATGGTCTGTCTGTCATGAGTGTTCGGTTTATTATTATATACTGTGCCTTTCTTATAGGCCTACTATGGTCCTGTTCAAAACACGATTTCTCCACATTCCTAGTTAACGACAGTTTGTAGAATTTGTCAGATCTTTGAACCTAACAAAATCTCGCCTCGATAACCCACGCGCCAAATCCTTAACGATTTAATTTCTAGCTACAAAGAGTGCACCAATTCTATCATTACGCCTTTAAATCAGTTTAATAAAAAAATAAATACATAAAGCGGATAACTGTTACGACAAAACGACAAACAAGCTAGCAAAATATAATTGGCCCCCACCTGTATCTATCAAGTCTAGCGTTCAGGGCTTTTCTCTTTCTCCTCAGAGTTCGGTCCAGTGATGCTGCAGATGATGTCAGTTGAGCTTCATCCTCAGAATCAACGGAATGGATGCTTTCACCAGCTCTGCTTGTGCGTCCGTCCGTCCATCCAGTACTCTCATTTAGGGAGCGATCTAATTCTTCGCCATTTGACAACATCTGTAGCTCTTCATTGCCGTCCGCGGACTCACTTGAATTTTTTCTCGCCGTTTGCATCCTGCTTACTAGCCTGCGCAAAAATGTCGTCATTTTTGTTTGTCAATTTAGCTACCGGGTTACCTTCCAGATTCCTCAGTAATAGCTAAGCAAATGTGAGCGGCTGTCTATATAGCTTGAAACTACTGCGTGTTTCAGAACGTCAAAATCCCTAGGGCATAGATCTTGCTATGACAACGGTCGCCACAATAATTACTCGACGTTATTATGACGTTTTGACGTAGGATGCTCCGTTGCTCGTTAGTTGATGACGTCCAAGTTCGATACGTCACCAACTAACGTCATGAAGTACGTCACATTTTTGACATGACTATACGTCACACCAATCTCTTCCAGGTTATCGTTCCTTACAGTCATTTTTACCTCTCACCGTCTCAAAGTTTATACAAGAATCTTGTAAAAACGTATTTAAACAATATAAACCATTTCTTTTAAAATTTAAATTCACTCGATGTGAAATGTCAAATTGTTCTGTAAAACATTCAACTGCAACTGGCCAAAATTCGGGCATTAAAATCACTTCTAAAATGCGAGCTAATCCACTATACTTTAGTGGAAATCTTCTCTTCTAATCGGTAGGACTAGCAGAGACCATAGATTATTATTAGTCTCTGGTTCAACTCTATTGTTATGCCTGCAAAAGACACCTTCATTGCTGGACGTTATGGTAATTAGGTGGAACGTTAAAAAACACAGCTGCGTGATACAAACTATTAAATATTCCTATCAAATGTTGAAAAGTATATTAAGGCGTACCGGTAATATATCCTTTAAGAGGTATTTATAGAAGTCGAGACACTTATAATAACATAAGATATTATGGATAATCAACTTCTGGTATATTTTAGGCGCAACGTTTCGGCCTAAATGCTAGGACCTTTTTTTAAGATTCAACTTCTCGTGAGATTTTAAATCATTGCTTGAAAACGGTCTTAGCATCTAGGCCGAAACGTTGCGCCTAAAATATACCAGGGGCCAGTTGCTTAAAGCAGTATTAGTCGCTAATACAAGATAAAATAACTAATAGCGGTATTAGAGATGGACCGTCAACATGGCGTGACGTCATCTAATCTAGGATTAAATTTAATACCGCTTTGAGCAACCGGCCCCAGAAGTAAAATATCCTTAATATCTTGTGTTATTCTACCGGTGATATTATAATCAAAATAACATTCATTCCTTCTTAGCAGTCCTCTGCTTGTCATGGTGCTGAAGACTGGGTACATGCAGCGGGGTTGATATAAAAATTATGCAGCCTTCTTTTTTGCGCAAGCTATAGTCGGCTGACCTTGTAATCCCTCCCAACTTGGTGATATTTACTCAGTTCTTAATGATACTGGTGTTATGGCCTAATACCAACTTGAATGCAAACTGTTGATGTCCGTTTGTGGTCACAGATTCTCTTTATTTCCCTTCAAACAATTTGATATACGATATAAGGGACCTATACAATTATTGTAAAAGTTTTATGTATATGAAGGTCCAAGTGCGCCATAAGTAGACAGTATTTAACGTGAGTGTTAAAAATTGACTAGGCACTTTATCAGCCAATCAAAACACCTTTAACATTATTAGAATGGCATTAGCTATATTATTGCTAGGCCAACATGTGGACAGGCGCATTAATTGGGTCAGTTTGAGTTTTCAAACAGCTCAAATGATTGCTTGCTTCTGGTATTGTAATACGTGCAGACGTTTGACATTCTTTGCGAATCTATCCAAATAAAACTTGCAAATGCTTGATATACGTATAATAAATCCGCCGCAATTTTCAAGCTGAATCCCCCAACATACGCCCTCGTGGGGTGCGATATAGGCCCCTAATGAACATATGGTTAAACCAAAGACATGTCAAACTATGGTACGCAACATGCCATCTTCTAAAGAAGTATGCAAAAACAGGGAAGTCGATTTGGATACCAATCATTCCATGGTATCCATGGCTTTTTTTATACAGCGTTAATGGATTTGGTTACAACATATAGGATCAATGGCGACCATGGTAATCCTGTATATGGCAAAATATGGTACAGAACTCATCCTGGTCTAAAAATGTACCAGAAAAAAAAGGTGTATCTGTAAGAGCAAAAGGCACAACTAAAGTTTCATAAGATAGACCTTATAGTTTTTGAGTTCTGCTCCAGACACAAAATTCACTTCTGATTATGATTTAGTCCAACTTTGTATCCATAGAAATAAGAACAATGAAAAATATTGGTGAATCCGTAATAGCAAAAGGCAGAACTACAACCGATGGTGAATGTGCCTACCAAGTTTTACAAAGAAAGGCCTTATAGTTTTCGAGTTCTGCTCAGGAAACGGATTAGAGCCATCCGGACGGACGCTGGTCATACCATAATACGACCGATTTTCTTCAGGCCTACCAGAATGACATGGTGTCTGAAGTGGAAAGAAGACCGAACGTCGTTAAAGTTCCTTATGAATCTTAAGGTTGTTTCATAAAACTTTATAGGGCCTACAAAAACGTTTGATAGTAATTGACATCGTCAAACCAGATTAAATTTCCAGAATGGAACAACATTTACAACTTTACAATGTTTAACGAAACTACCTAGGTTTCACCTGTAATGAAAAGATGAATGTTTGGTTTGTTTGATTTAGGTTAAATGCCTTACTCAAGGGTATTTCTCTTGTGCCAGTCCAAGGGGCAAACAAAACCACCCCAAAATACACTGCCAACACATAAGAAACCAAAGAACGAAAAACAGTCACCACAACAATCAGCTTCCTGATGCCCCTTAGCCCTTAAGGGCACAACGGCAAAGAACTAAGGCCAACCACGAAATATGTGTGTTGCCTCAATCTCATTTCTCCTGGTCTGGTTCTGTATTTGTTATTGTAATCTTTCACTTTCACAAACTAGCTTCAGCTTAAAAAAACACAAAGCATAATCTTCTATACATGTAAATATAATGTGTCTACATCTATGTGGATACTGTTTCTGAAATATGGTTGTAGTATTGCTTTACAAATGTGTCCCTATTGATAATCTGTGTTAGCAGAACATGAATAATGTTGATTAAGGGTTAACAGTTAACAGTTGACATATAAAATCTGTTGGTAGTAAGCCAGCACAACTATGGTTCGAAGTTCACATTTTATAAGCCAGCTCATATTTTATATTAAAGAGGTAAAGCAACCAATTAGTTCAAATCAACTTTATTGAAGACTTTTACAACAAAATACATTTTGAAATAAAATGAGTATCTTTTTTCATGAATCATCCGGTTCTGGGCTGGCATCAACAAAACTGGACAACATGTCTTCCAACTCAGCACTCTACAAGCACAAAGATAAACGTATGCATCAATTTAAAAGATAAAAATTAAGAAAAGAATGAAGGCTTATGCATTATAATTTAAATGAATGCCATATCACTCATTAAAAAGCCTTTTTTTACTTATCAGAAGATATACAAAAACAATATATTTTTTATTTTTCATACTATAAATAATTTGTTTGTTTGCTTCATTGGGGTTTTACTCCATACTTAATGTTATTTCGCTAATATGACGGCATGCAAGCCCTATGGGCGACGGAAACCACCCTAAACGACACTGGACAGACACAACAGGACAAAAATCATGTCACCACAACAAATCAGCTTCCTGATGCCCCTTATTTCAGAGAGCACCAGGGCACAGGAAGCTCACACCATCAACCTACCATTATACACATTACATGGAGTTGCATAACACAATAAACCCTGACCCCATAGAACTTTATATCTTGTATTGATTTATGCTAGATGTCTTTACAAAACAGCTTAGAGTGACCCCTTTGTGCTAAAGACCACCTGTGCTGAAAACAATCCCACTAAGCACATAATCAGATGCAAAATAAATGTGTCACCAACCTGCTCCATGGTTGACTCTCCTTGTTGATCTGACTGACAACAACTGGAAGCTTCTTTTAGTTTATCTTTGCCTTCTGCTGAAGTGCCTGCATGTACCACAGAGTTATCTATCCTTTGTTGTTGATTCAGATTATCTTCCTTGGCCAGTTCTTTGGGTGATGGACTTAAATTCTCATCAGCAGCTTCTGCATCATAAATTTCTGATATGTCCTCTTTATCCGAGTTTATTTCATCTTCAGATTCATTGTCAGACTCAGGTCCACAGGATGTCTCATCTTTTGTTAAATTTTCTTCAGATAATTTAGTTTTCTTTGCTTCAGATGGATTTGATTCTTCAGAGGATTTGTCAACGTCTGAATGAATGTTTAGAACAGTTCTTTTTGCATTACTTTTTGACCTTTTTGTATTATGTTCACCCAGATTTTCATTTTTCTCAGCAGACACTTGATCAGTAGCCCTGGTTGGCCAAATACTCTTAATAGATGTAAAATCATTTTGAAAAGAAGACCCCAGAAATGAATTCAGACCAGATTGTCTCCCTTGATTGCCTAGCTTATGTGACAAGTTATCTCCCCTCTGGGAAGGACTATCACTCTCCTGACATCCATTATAATCCACAGAAGTATTCTGATTGGTTAGATTTGACCCCAGAATAACTGGGTCAGTGAACTTAACAACTGGTTGAAGACATGGGGCTCTTGGGTGAATAATTGCTTCAACAACAGTCAGTCCTTCTCGGCAACAACCCACCACCTAAAACATAAAAGTAAACCATAACAATTTTTTACAATGTTTCTGTTGTTGCTTAAGATGGCATGATATGTCCGTAACCAAAACGTTTATTTAATATCAAGGCAACATATACTGGGAAATTTACTTATTACATGTAAGGCATCCACAGCTTTTGTGATATCTAGTGAATATGTCAGCTGTTGAGATGCTGTTTGACAAGCAGCACTTTATGGAATGGTTTAAATTAAATGCAACAAAACTCTGTAAACTGATATGGTCCAAGAACCAGTGCCCTGTGGCTAAGGGCAGTATGTTTCCAGATTTTATTTTTACTGTTATACTTTGCACTGGAGGAACATTATCTTTCTAACAGCAATAACACTTAAGCGACTTCACGTTTGGTTGAGTTATTTGCCATCTGCTGTTGGAATACACCACCGTCATATAAGTGAAATACCCTTGAGTTAAACACAAATCAATCAATCAATCAATCAATCAATCAATCAATCAATCAATCCTAGACCAGTAAAATAATCAAGTTTGACTGGGATAATAATTCAGGACTCTTAAGAAGTAGATCCCTGATTAGAGAAAAGGATAATTGGAAATTACTTTATGTTATCATCTCTCAGGTGTGCTGCAAATACTCATTAGTTTTGTTTGATTGGGGTTTTACTTTGTACTTAATGTTATTTCACTTATATGAAGGTGTGCCAACCAGAGGGATGAAGCAACACACTTGAATAATGCTCAATAAAGGTAACCTTCAGGGCTCTCCAAATTTTATGTACTGTCCCACTTTCTGTCCCTTGATGACAATTCCATTCACCGCTAAAACATTTGTTTTGTATAAATCTCACCTAAATAAATTGCCTAAACAAGCCACAGAACCATCCTCATAAGCAGGGACTGAATGGGCATGTTAGTTTAAGGTATTCAAGTAATTTGCATGATGTTTGAAATGCAACGGGAAATGGGACGGACATGGTATCTACCGGATGACAAGCTGGCCCTTAATAATAATTCCATTCACACAAAAAAAAAATATTTGCAAATCTCACCTCAATGTTGTTGCTCTGCAAACCGCCCTGTAGTATTGTAATTGCCAGGTGAACTGGTGGGGGACAGGTAGGGTGCGGGACCAACACCAGAGCAACCACCGCTTTATATAGTTCCAGTAAACATCGGTTGTGGGTGTAGGGAGCAGGCGGATAGGTGGTACTGGACTGCTGCACCCTTAAGCTTACTTCCATTAAACAACTCAATACATCCTACAAGTAAGATCAGTTAATAGGTCAGTTTGTTTGTTTGATTGGAGTTTAACGTCATACTCAAGAATATTTAACATATATGACGACTTTGCGTTGCAGGTGTATGTTGGAAAACCGGGATGAAACCTTGTAAAACCACCCCGCAAACTCCACAGCCACCAGAAAACTTCACTTATATACCTGTTACTATTGTGGTTGTTTTGTGCGAAATAAGATGTTTGTTTGTTTGATTGGTGTTTAACGTCGTACTCAAAGGAATTTCATTTATATGACGACAGATTCTCCACTTCTTAATCTGCTCTACTCAATACGGAGGAAAGCCGAGAGGAAACCTCGTAAAAACCGCCCCCGCGATTGCCGAAGTCACCTCGTGTGATTCCCTCATATAACTCAGGTCCACTGGGAGACTCAAACCCGTGCGATACATCAAAGGAGGATCTGCAATCAGACGTGCTAACCAGTGAGTCACGGCGCGGGCCCCTGACAACTTAGTATCAGAAGTCTGTTAACCTGAAATACGGCGGAAAACCGGGAGGAAACCTTGTAAAAACCGCCCCCGCAATTGCCGAAGTCACCTCGTGTGACTCCCTCATATAACTCAGGTTTACTGGGAGACTTAAACCCATGCGGTACATCGAAGGAGGATCTCAGTCAGGCGCGCAAACCACTGAGCCACGGCGTGGGCCTCCCGAAATAACATGTAGCCATGAATCGGCACTTTAATTTCTACCATGAACATAAGGGATTCAGGGACATTAACTGAGATCAATTGTTTTAATCATGCTTCAGGTTGTTTGCCAATTACATAGATAGTTTGATTGATTGATTGATTTTTTTGATTGGTGTTAAACACCGAAGTCAAGACTATTTGCGTTTTTAGTGTTTGCTGGAAAAACAGGAAGACACCTTGTAAAAACAGCAAAAATAGCATGGAATAATGATACTCACTCTCATGAGGCTTGCTTTCAACGATGTCCCATCAGTAGATAATATCCATCGAAGTGCTATAATAACAACATTGCACTTCAGTTTCACAATCAAAATATAGTAAAAACATGACAAGACAAGATATGGTTTTGCTATGTACCCAGCTTCTAAATGCCGCTTAAACAAGAATCAAAATATAGTTTTTGGTCTAAATTGTGCTTTATATTAGCGACTGAAGGTTGTTTTAAGACAGGACCAATACTGAAGTCAGATAACCAAAGACAGGTTGGTGATATCCCAGCGGACACTAGCAAATTACTGGCAAACTTCTTAACACTCTTGGATACAATGTATGATTTTTAACAGGCACAGATCTTAATTTAATTTTTTTTTTCACACCAGACGTTGTTTCATTGATGATGGCAAAATCTGAAATATATTAGCTATACCAACATGAATTGCTCTTTTGTTCTATATTCTATATTAGATAAGCAGCGGTTACACTGACAAACAATTGGTTATTCTGAGATTCATGTTCGCATTGGCACTAAATCTGATCTGAATAGTCTGCCTTTTTTGATCCACAAGATTTGATGGGTAAAAAATAATCCACATCAGTTCAGTTCACCTACAGGTGGCGTTCTGGGCATGCTGTGACATTTTCCTTTGTGTCAGCTTTCGCCCAAGTCAACTGACACTGTGTCAAGATTCCCGCGTCACTTGCCAGCAGAGCTGTCAAAAGTGCTGTGTAACAGTAAACCGCCATTAATTGGTGAATCAAAAAAAAAATCTGGCTCAGAAGCAAATCAGAGCCAGCTCACTTTAGTTCACCATTTTGATGCCCGTGTAACCGTGGCCATACTTTCAAAATCTCTCCCCAGACCTAGGATGTCACACCAGAGTGAACCACAGTAAAACCTACTTTCCAGAGCCATGTAACACATCTTCTGATTGGCTGAGCTGTTGACCTTTTTGGTCAACCCTTGACCTTTGCTGATCTCCTGATAACCACCACCTTTCTTCTTTTTCTTAGAGCTTCCTTCAGAATCTCTGGACTTTACACTGTCAATCTGGTGAATATAAATATAAAATTATGTTCAGTGTCATATTTATTTATTTATTTATTTGATTGGTGATTAACGTCGTGCTCGAGAGTATTTCACTTATATGCCTGTGTATGGTGTAAAACCAAGAAGACATCGAACTATCCAATTCTGTTAAAAGAACAATTCCGAAACAATTTAAGTCCTCCCTTATGGCCAACCTTCTTCAGTTATACTTATTTATTTTATCAGTGATAGGGCCTGTACATGTAAGTCACCTCATGTGATTAGAGAGATTTTACGAGATTGCTTCCACTTCCGGGTACATGCTACTATTTTATTTAGATATAACATCACATTGTTAGTTAAAAAGCTGACAAGGGTCCCGTCCGATCCTATAAGTGAACCAAAAGCAATAGAAAAACCATTCTGAAAGACAACTTATGAAAACAAAGCACCACAGTTTGGAGTAAAGCAGAAGTGAACAAGACTTACAGAGCCTATTGAAGACATATTCAAGGGTATTTCACTTATAAGATAATTTTCCTTGCGAATGTACATGTATGGTGGAAAGCAAGAAAGAAACCTTGTTCTAACCACCCCATCTTGTTCTAACCACCCCACCTTGTTCTAACCACCCCACCTTGTTCTAACCACCCCACC